>PVKA01017365.1:5411-46021 GCA_004027165.1 Ctenomys sociabilis | reverse complement strand
AGGATTTTTGTATCTGTGTTCATGAGGGAGACTGCCCTGTAGTTCTCTGTTTTAGTTGCATCTTTCCCTGGTTTTGTATCAGTATAATACTTGTCCCAGGAACGGTTTTGGGAGGATTGCTTCTTTGTCAATTTCATTGAAGAGTTTGAGGAGTATAGGGATTATATCATCCATAAATTTCTTGTAGAATTCATCTGTGAATGCATCAGGACATGGACTTTTTTTTTGTCTGTAGGTTTTTATTACATTTCATAGTTCATTGGTTGTTACTCGGTTATTGAGAGTTGTTATATCTTCTTGATTCAGTTTTGGTAATTTGTACCTTTCTAGGAATCTGTCCCTTTCTTCTGTATCTTCTATTGTGTGAGAGTAAAGGTTCTCAAAATAGCTATTGACAATCTTTTGAATTTCCACTGGGTCTGTGGTAGTCACACCCTTTTCATCCCTTATTGCTTGTATCTGAATTTTTTCTTTCCTCTTTTTGATGAGGTTAGCCAGGTGCTTATCAATTTTATTGAATCTTTCAAAGAACCAGCTTTTTGATTTGTTATTTTTGGAGGTTTTTTTCATCTCAATTGAATTAATTTCTGCTCTAATTTTTATGATTTGTTCCCGTCTTTCAGCTCTGCATTTGGTATGCTGTTCCTTTTCTAGATGTCGGAGGTGTAACATTAGGGTGTTTGTTTGTTTGCGTTTTGTTTTCCTAACGTATGAGTTCATAGCTATGAGAACTGCTTTCATCACGTCCCATAAATTCTGATAAGTTGTGGTTGAATTTTCATTGAATTGTAGATATTCTTGAATTTCTTGCTTAATTTCATCTGTGACCCATTGATTGCTGAGTAAGGTGTTGTTTAATTTCCATGTATTTAGGGGTTTTTTATTTTTTATTTTTTTTATTTTTTTTGTCATTTATTTCCAGTTTCATTGCACTGTGGTCAGATAATATGCATGGAATAATTTCTGGTTTCTTGCATAGAGTTATACATGACCTATGTACTGTTATGTGGTCTATGTTTGAAAATGACCATGTGCAGCTGAAAAAAAGTACATTCAGCTATCTTTGGGTGGAAATATATATATATATATATATATATATATATCCACTAAGTTCGTTTGTTCCAAGCTCTGGTTCAGTTCTGCTACTTTTTTTTTTTTTTTGCGGAACTGGGGATTGGACTCAGGCCCTTTTGCTTGCCAGGGAAGCACTTATTCTACTGAGCCATCTCCCTAGCCCCAGTTCTGCTACTTCTTTGCTAATTTTTTGTCTACTTGTCCTGTCTTTTTGGGATAAGGGGGTATTAAAAGTCTCCTATTGAGGTTGTGGTCTTGGATATTAGATTTTTCATGTCCATTAAGATTTGTCTTAAACAACAGCAGGTAAATAGTATGTTGAGTATAAATCAATACATCTCAATTATAACCATCAATGTAAATGGACTCATTTCACCAATTAAAAGAAATAAACTGGCACAGTGGATTGGGTGCTTCCGTGTTTGCTTCATATACGTATATGAGCGTTACTTCTTCCTCTTGAATTTTTCCCCTAACCAGTATATACTGGCATTCTTTATTTTGTTTGATCATTCTTGGTTTGAATGTGAGTCTCGCTGAGAATAGGATTGCTACCTCTGCTTTTTTCTGAGGTTCTGGGTTATGTAGTATTGTTTTCCATCATTTGACTTTAAACTTATGAATGTCCTTTTGAGTTAAATGTGTTTCTTATATACAGCATATTGTTGGATTTTGTTTGCTAATCCACTGTTGAGTCCATTTACACTGATAGTTATAATTGAGATATATTCATTTATGCTCAGCATGTTATTTTCCTGCTGTTGTTTACTCCTTTTAGTCCTGCATTTAATTGTTGCCCTATTTAGTGGATTCCTTCTGTTCTCGTTCATGGAGTTCTGGTCATTGTGGTCCCTCTCTAGAATATCTTTTAGTAGTCTGTGTAGGGTTGGCTTTGTCATCATGAAATTCTTTAGTTGTTCTTTGTCATGAAGGTATTTCACTTCTCCATCAAACTTCAAAGAGAATTTTGGAGGGTATATCATTCTGGTCTGGTATTTGTTTTCATAGAGAACTTGAAGTACTCTGTTCCATGCTCTTCTTGGCCTTCATGGTTTGGTTTGTGAAGAGAAGTCAGCCATTATTGCAATGGGTTTTCCTTTAAGTGTGATCTTCTTTTCTCTAGCGGCTTTCTTTTTTTCTTTTTTTTTTCTCTCTCTCTCTTTTTTTTTTTTTTTTTGTCTTTTTGAGACAGGGTCTCACTATGCAGTTCAGGGTGGCCTTAAGCTCACTTTGTAGCTCAGGCTGGTCTCGAACTCACAACAATCCTCCTGCCTCAGCCTCTAGAGTGCTGGGGTTACAGGCATGCACCACCATGCCCGGCTATCTCTAGCAGCTTTCAATATATTGTTTTTTTGCTGGATTTCTGAGATCTTAACTATTGTATGTCTTGGTATATTTTTAATTGGGTTGCTGTTATTTGGCATTCTGTATGCTTCGGTTACCTGAATGTCAGAATGTTTCCTCATATTTGGGAAGTTTTCTGCTATTCTGCCCATATTTTCTTTGTGTCATTTGTATTGAGTCCTTTCCCATGCCTATTAGTCTCATTCATCTTTGCATCATCTTTCAGGTAATGAATTACTTTTTCCTGCATCCTAGTTGCTTTTAAGAGATCTTTTCTTACCTTTTCTCTACCTGTGACAGTATCTTCAAGATCTGAAACTCTATCTTCACTTTGACTCAGTTTTACATGCTTGTGATTGAAATTTTAAGTGCCTCTATATCTCTTTGCTTCATGCAATCTATTCCTTTCCTGTATTGCTCATTTCAAGGAATCCGTCACTTTTCTAATCTCTTTTTTTCTTATGAGTGTCTTCTTTAGAAGCAGTTAATTCTTTTGCTTCTGAGTTTACTTCTGATCTGACTTCCATGTTTCTTCATTTGATTCTTTACTTCAGGTGCTCTTAATTCAGAGATTTCATTTTTCATTTCAGAGGTTAATTCTGAACTTATTCCTCTATACCTTTGTGCTGTTACTTCTGTACTTGAGACACTATTAATTCATAGACTTTTTTTCATTTCAGAGATCAATTCTGATCTGAGTTCCTCTATACCTTTCTACTGTTGCTTCTTTACTTCAGACACTATTAATTCAGACATTTCAGCTGTGCTGGTGTCCTCTGCACTTGCTTTGGGTGAGCTTGGGACCTGAGATTGTGTTTTGCTCCTTCTCTTTCTCATTTTGTACTCTGTCCTCTGACCTTTGTTGTAGAGATTTGGTGCACCTTCTAAATTCGGGTGCCGACCTACTAAGTTTGAGTTTGTCCAATTGTACCTGGTTTGGGTCTTACTATTGTGCTCAGCTCTTTCCTAATGCCGCCCTTGGAGGTGAACCTGTTGTGCTCCTCTGGCAAGATGTTCTAGATTAGCTGCGTGTTTTTGACCCTAGTTTCTCTGCAGGAACTTCAGCTAAAAGGTTTCGCCCGAGGCCTCTATGCCAAGCCTGCGCTTGGTCTGGAGGGCCTGGGTGGTCAGGGGGTAGGAGAGCACAGAAGCTCTCCCACACTTACTGGGCCTGGGCTCAGGCTGATATGGAGGGCTCCCAAGAGCATGGCAAAAGTTTTCACTTATAGGGTGGGCTTGGGCTGGTTCTGGAGGGGTGAAGAGGTCCCATAGCAGACCTAGGCTTGGTCCAGAGAGGTCCAGTGGGTGTAGAACACTGAAGCTCTCCCACACACTCCCAGGGCCTGGGCTTTGGTAGATCTGGAGTGATCACAAGAGCACAGCGGAAGTTCTCACAGGGTGGGCTTGGGCTGCCTCTGGAGGGGTGAGGGAGGTCCAGAGAGCATGGTGAAAGGTCTCTCTCCCGTAGTGGGCCTGGGCTTGGTCTAGCAGGTGCAGGAGAGCACTGAAGCTCTCCCATACCTGTTTATGCTTTATGATCCATCATTTCATCCTCTTATTCATATCTTCAACTTCTTTGTCTGTACTGCTGTTGTATTTGCTAAGATGGTTTCAGTATTATACAGCCTCCTCTTCCTACTCTCTAAATATATCATTAATAGTAAGTTTAGTGCAATTTATGTGTTGATAACAATTTAAATTTTATTTTACCATTAATAAAGAATTCATTATTATATGTATGATAATGTATACATAAAGTTCTACTCCATGTCATAGAGTGAGACAGAGTTCTACTTTCTCAAGTGCATAATGTAAGTAAAGATACAATTTAAGGCTGGGAATATAGTTCAGTGGCACAAGTGCAAAGTCCTGAGTTCAATTTCTGGTACCAAAGACAAGTGATTTGTTTAAAAAAATAAAGAATCACACAAGACATACCACTTGTATAAAACATGAAATTCTCCAGATCCATCCATTTTCCTGCAGATGACAAATTCTGTTCTTTACTACCAAATAATATTCCATTATGTGTGTATATGTCTTTCATTCATCATCTGTGGAGGACATTCAGACTGGCTCAATATCTTAGCTATTGTGAATTATGCTTCAGTAAACAGTGGTATGCAGCTATTCCTATAGTGTGCCAACTTTAGATGTAGCTTTCAGCCATACACTAAGGAGTAGTATTATAACTAGATGAGATGTTGTAGTTTGTTGTTTTAGTTTTTTAAGGAGCCTCTGTATTGATTTCCATAGTGGTTGTACCAACTTACGCTCCTCCAGAAGTATAGAAGGGCTCTTGTTTCCCCATATCCTTGCTAGCATTTATTGTTTATATTCTTCATGATAGCCATTCTGACTGAGATGAGATGGAGTCTCAGTATTGTTTTTCATTTCCTTAATGGCTAAAGATCCTGAACATTTTGCATATATTTATCAGGCACTTGTACTTTTTTTTGAGAAGTGTCTGTTCTGTTCGTTTGCTCATTGATTGGGCTGTTTTATTTTTTGGTGTTAAGTTTTTGAGTGCTTGTTTAGTCTAGACATTAACCTTCTGTCAGAAGAGTGACTGGCAGTGGCACAGGCCTGTAATCCTAGTACCTAGAAGGCTAAGGCAGGAGGATTGTTGCACATTTGAGACCAGTCTGGACTGACTACATGCAGGCTGTCCCTTCACTCTGTTGTTTCCCTTTTTATGAAGCAACTTCACTATGATACAGTCCCATTTGTTAACTTTTTTGGTGTTACTTTCTATGCTGTTGGAGTCCTCTTTAAGATGTCTTTGCCCAAACCTGTAGCATGAGGTGTTCCTCTTATGTTTTCTCCTGTCAGTTTCAATGGTGCAGGTGTTATACGAAGGTCTTCAACTCATTTTGAATTGATTTTTGTTTGTACAGGATGAAAGATAGAAAATCTTATCAGTTACCATGATAAATGTTGTCCACTATTGATCAAAATATTCATTATATAGCATATGACAGTACATTTAGCCTGATAGAGATTTTTACTTATGTGTTGATATTTACTAAATTAAGTATTCCTCAAGGAAACATGGTTTTCATAAATAAAACTTTTTCCATTTCCTCCCTTGTTTTTTTTCTTGCTCTATGAGTACATAGGAATGATGTGTAAATAGTAGGGTATGGCTTCACTAGATGTGCATGTAGCCACAAGTGATAAAGTCACATAAACTAGCTGCCCTCCTTTTACTCTGCAGACCTTATTTGATCTCCACCTTGTATAAATCTGTGAAAGAAAACTGGTGGTGTTATGCATTGTGTTGCTCTACCCAAGGTGCTAGTCACTACACGGGATCCCTGAGTACATGATCAAGGGACTGATTTGTATTCTCATTCCTTCCCTCCCTTCCTCCCCTCCTCCCTTCTTTTCTCTCTCTCTCTCTCTCTCTCTCTCTCTCTCTCTCTCTCTCTCTCTCTCTCTCTCTCTCTTTCTCTGTAGAAATGCTTAAGTACCCAGGTCTCCATTTCTTAGATCTGTGAACCACTCAGTATTGTTTCCTGTAGTTCAAATTGCAGGCTTGCTACTCAGATTGAGAATTGCTTAACATAATTCCCTTTGGCACTGTTATTTAAATGGTAATTGTTGGGCTGAGGAACAAGAGCAAATGCTGTACTTTTGTAAGTCTGCTTTTTCCTACTCATGAGATATGGGTCACCATTATTTCTCACCTGGACTGCTAAAATAAACTAACCAGTCTGTCTTTCTGCAGTTTCACATCTTCCCATCTGTCCACCACAGTACATACAGAACTACTTGCAAACATGATGATGTAACCTCTCTGAAGACTGCCTGACTTGCCTCCATCCAGCATCTTTAGTCACAACTCAATCCATTCCCTACCACCTCATTCCTACATTTCTGTCTTTTGTCCATTGTTATCTTTGACTTTATTGAGAATGTTCTCTTTTCTACCTCAGAACCATCACCTGTGCACGAGCTGTTCTCTGTCCTGCAACATTTTCCTCTAGGGAATCTTCTTCTACCATCTGTAGCACAGTTAATATCTAATGACACTCACAGCTCATCTCAAATGTTACTGATTTAGAGAGGGATTCTTTCACCTCCCTAGACCCTGCCATGTCCCTCTTCACACATCTTAGTACACTCTACTTTGCCTCAGTGTTCATTGGAATTTCAGTTATTGATTTGTTTAATACCATCCTCCCTTACTAGACTAAACCCCTCCATCAGGGCCATTAGCTCACTACTATCTATCTCCTTAGTGCCCACGGTGCCTGTTATATAGCAAACAGTATAGAATTGAATGAATGAATGAATGAATGATCTTCACATTTACTGCTTCTCTGTGTATGCTTCCTAATAGAATATATAGCATGAGTAGTCTGCTCATGGTCTTAGGATGCTTAATATCACAATTAACCTGAGGAACTGTACCAAAGAAGTATGAGGTAGGTTCTTCACGTTTCTGTTTTACTGATGAGCACAATGAGAGTGATAGAGAGTACCCAAGCTTAGTAAACCCAGAGCTTGTCTTAACCAGTATGTACCTTACTTCTGATGAGCTCTGTTGAAACTTTGTTTTATAAAATCTGTATCAACTTCAGATCTGAGCTAATCTACAGTTTGTCTGAAATTCTGTAACTGAAACTTCAGAAGATCATCTTAAGACTTAGAATTTATATACTATTTCTAGTCTGAGATGACTGCTGTTTTTCTTGTTTTACACAGAAGGAAGGTAAACTAGAGTTACTAAACCCTAAACTCCTTACACTTCCTACTACGCTTTAAAGCTCTAGATAATATTTTTCAGATGTTTGTACAGTGAAATTTTTCCTGATATTCTTACTCTCTGACAACCTCATGCTCCCTGATCGATCCTTAGGGGTCCATGTATAGGACAGTAGTTGTAAAGATATTCTTATAAACAAGATTTACTCTCATTTTGAGTGAAATTATACTTTCTAATCATAATTTCTCATGGCTTTGTTCTTGCAACATAGGGCTTGACAGTTCCTGTTCTCCTATCCAGCCATCACCCCCTTAAGTCTTGTATCAACTGAAAGGAGAGCACTTACTAGTTTTGCTGCATGAAATCCATATTTGGAGTAATCACAAAATCATGCATTTCTCATAGGCAAAGTAGTACAACTTTTAAAGATACAGGATTTGAGGATTAGATTGCTTTGATTTTTAAAAAGCAAATTTTAAAAAAATATTATAATTTTTAAACAGTATTAACACAAACAGCTGATAACTCAAATTGCAATGAGAAGCAGAAAGTCAGGTTTGGCAGACTTAAGTAAGCATGTCCACTAAAACATAAGAACTAAGAGCCAGGCAACAGGTAATTCTTTAGAAAATGTATATTGATGAAAGGCTGTAGTAATGATGGTATTGCACCAATGCTCTGCCTGTATTAGCTAGTAAATTCTATTTAAAAAAAAAAAACTCCTTGGGAGAAGCATTGCTCATTTTATATCAACTTTGATCTAAGATCCCTGGTCAATTTCTAGATATAAAATGTAAATTTATGTCAGAGCAGGCATTTCTAAACTCCTGAATTCTTCTCTTCAAGGATTTTCTTGCTGTGGATACAAAGGTGGGATTTGAAGTCAGGCAGATGTCAGATAATTTTTTTTTTTTGTCAGATAAATTTTGAGTCCAGCCCTTAACCGCGTTTGCTGGATCAAATTTTTGTAACATTCTGAGTTTCATTTCTAAAGTATGCATAATAAACACTTAACTTTGCAGGATGGTTGTGAAAATAAACCTATAATTAGCATTGTGCTAAAAAAATAGTCACAAAATGTTACAAGGCACTACAAAATGGTGCTTTTCTCTGAAATTGGCCGTGCTAACACTGTTTTTTTTTTTCTGCCCCATGGATGCATCCACCTCTTTACTCAAAATCTGGCTAGGTGTTTTGGACCTTAAGGCTTAGCATGAAAGTGTAAAAAAAAATGTTTTTTTAGCTATTCTCTGTAGCTGAAATACTTGGAAATTTGTTAGCAGAAATGGAAGTTACTAGTAATCTAGTGTGATGGGACATGTAGACCTTCTTGTCTTTCACAGAATTTCACATCCCTAATTATTTCATTATTGACTCATTCTGATCTTACCAAACAGGTAAAAATTATTTCACTCCCATTTGAACTCCCCATCCTACCATGTAGAAGGTTCCTTAGATCCCTATCTTTAGTGTTTGAAAAGCCATTTAATACATACATCCAGACTTCTGTGAATCACTAAAGTCCTATTGGACAGATCTAGTCATAGGAATTCTGCTAGTTCTCTCTCAAGTATTTTCTTCTGTAGAGAGAGTATCCTCATGCTTATTGTATGGAGATTAACTGGAAAGATATGTGGCCATATCACCATCAGCAACTTCTCTACTATGAATTCTACAGAATAACCTGATCCAAAAGATCTTTTTTCTCTACTTTGAGTAAGTTGCACATTTTCTATTGCTTTTTAAAGTCATTTGTAGACTGGACATGGTGGTACATGCCTGTAATCCCAGTGCTTGGGAGGCTGAAAACAGGAGGATCACTATGAGTCTGATCTATGTAATGAGACCCTGTAGACCCTGCCCTAAATACAAAAGAAAGAGAGAGAGGAGGGGAAGACAGGGGGAGAGGAAGTCAGTCGTGAACTTTGAGGCTGGAACATTCTTCCCTCAGACCCCTCTAGGGTAGTTCTTTTTCCTTTT
The DNA here is from genome assembly GCA_004027165.1 of Ctenomys sociabilis. Taxonomy (NCBI): domain Eukaryota; kingdom Metazoa; phylum Chordata; class Mammalia; order Rodentia; family Ctenomyidae; genus Ctenomys; species Ctenomys sociabilis. Next base: position 36,912 of record PVKA01017365.1, on the reverse strand, counting down.
TCCTCTCCTCATTCTAGTTACCTTTCCCTCTTCAAAAGTTTTTTCATTGAACCTGCTTGCCTTTTGAAGGCCTCTCTTCTCTGTTCAGCTTGATCTCACTTCCTGATTCCTGATAAAAGAACTATGTGATTAAAGACCTTGGTGATCAGCAAGCAGTTTGTTTCTGCATCTGAAGAAATCTCACAGTTCTCAGAATTGTAACAGCTGTGGTATATTCTGTTCCTTCTTTCTGTGGAGGTCTAGATTCAATATTCTTGAACTACTTTTTTTCTGTTGCTGATCCTTAAGCATGATTAAGAAAAGAAGCATCAGGCCTGACATCCTATCCTTGGCCATTCCTGAGACCAAGATCCTGTCCTAGTTCCACATGTAGCAAAGTAGAGGCAGCTGTAGTCCACGCTGTCAAAAACCAGTAAGGCTTTTTTAGTGCAATGTATCTGTGTGGCAATGGAAGTACTCAAAAAAATATGTTAAGGCAATGATTGCATATCAGTGAGGTGTGGTGGGACTTGGCTATAATCCAGCACTGGGGAAGCTGAGGCAGGAGGATTGCCTTGAGTTCCAGGACAGCTTGGGCTACATAGTGAGTTCGTGGGCACCGTACAATACTAAGCGAGACCCTGTCTCAAAAAAATTATCTATCAGAGTTGCTTGCAGTAATACCAGTTCACTTTTTTTCATGATGTTTTTCGTTTTGTTAATTTTCAGATTTTTTGAAAAGACCTCTAGAGAGTTATGTAAAAAAACTGAAAGTGCCAGTTCATGTAATTCGAATGGAACAGCGTTCTGGACTGATCCGAGCAAGATTGAAAGGAGCTGCTGTCTCCAAAGGCCAAGTGATCACTTTCTTAGATGCCCACTGTGAGTGTACAGTGGGATGGCTGGAGCCTCTCTTAGCCAGGATCAAACATGACAGGTAATTTTTTGGAGTTTGTAGGCTTGTTCTTGGTAGATTTGTCCTAATTTTATGGTGAGTTGTAAAGTTTGGTATTTTAAAAAGTACAAAAAATAATTTCCTTTCAAGTTGCCTGTAAAATGCCCTTAAAAAGCACTGGTAATGTAGAGACCACATGCTGAGGTCTTGCAGGACAGTTTGCAAATTGTCTTGTTAATAAAGGTGGACTGGAAAGCATGTTTGTAGAATACAAACTATACACTCTTTACCAAACTGGAAAAGAACAAATGGACAGAAAACTCAAAGAAGGCAGGATAAAACCTTTACTTGTCCTTGATCTCTAATATTAATACCAGGGTAGGCAGGTTATCTCTGTCTTCACTGGGTCTATAGCCTTCATCTTAGAGCAAACCAAGACCTAGAAGGGACAGAAGCCAAGTGTGTCCTGACGTAGTTCAGTGTGTGTGAAGTACTGTCATCCTAGCTACTTCAGGAAGGGCACTGGCGCAATGCGTGCCTCTGCAGCCTTTCCTCTATATACATTTTCCAAAGAATTACCTGTTACCAGGCTCTTAGTTCTTATGTTTTAGGGGACATGCTTACTTAAGTCTGCCAGACTTGTATTAGCTGACTTTCTGCTTCTTATTGCAATTTGAGTTATCAGCTGTTTGTGACAACATTAAATTTAGATTGATTGTAGAATAAGCTTTACCAAGTGAAAAGTTGAGAAAAGTAAAGCCACTGCTTTAATTTCCTGTATTCTATTTGCTAGCAAGTGCTAAACTGTATCTCCTTTTAAAAAATAAATCCAGCATTGGATTGCCAGCTTTAAAAAGATACTGCCCAGAAAAAATTGTTTTCTATAAATAATAGATTATTTACTTTAGGAAATACTTGTTGTTTACATAAAGACAATCCATACCCCTTAAGAACAGGAACCTGAGCCAATGGAGAGCATTATGAGATGACAGTGTAGAAGTGAATTGACTGAAATAACATAGTGACTTCTAGTGTCACCCTAAGTGACTTGTTTCAACTAGAAAGCTAAAATGATGGATAAAAATAGAGATTTTTTTTTTTTTTTTTTTTTTTTTTTTTTTTTTTGCAGAACCAGGGATTGAACTCAGGCCCTTGCACTTGCCAGGAAGTGCTTATTCCACTGAGCTATTTCCCTGGCCCCTAAAATAGAGATTTTTAAATGTTGTCACAAAAGTTAGAAATTTGCAGATCTCAAAATGAGAGTAAATGAGTAATATATACACTAAAGTCATCTTTCACCAGGAGAAATTATACTGTACTTTGGAGACACTGTGCTTGTGCCTTGATAGATGAAGATGAGAAGATAGCGAAGTTAAGATCCTAACTAAGGAAAATTAATAATACCGAAATCTGTATCTTAGTGTAAAAGAGAATGAGAAGTACATTTGACCATATTGAACTTGTTTGCCTCAACTTTGGTATGGGATAGAAGAGGAAAAATAACTCAGGTTCTATAAATGGAGTATGAGGGGAAAAATGGGAAACAGCCAAACTTTCTGTGAATCTAGCACAATTTTACTCTAAAAAGTCAGAAAAAAGCTACAGCTCAAACCCTTTCATGATGCTAGTACAAAAATCTTATATATCAGCAAACTGAATCCAGAAGTGTGTGAGACATATATAAAAAAGTATAAATGTTATGAATAATACTAATGTAATATTACAAAACCCATTCATGAGCCAGCACACCTATAATCCCAATTAGTTGGGATACTAAAGGACAGGGATTGCAGGGTTGAGGCTAGCTTAGACAACTTAACAAGACCTGTTTAAAATTTAAAAAAAAAAAAATTCTTTAAAAGGACCAGGGTTTGTAACTTAGTGGTAGAGTGCTTGCCTAGCATATGTCAAGGTTCTGGGTTCCATCCATAAATACAAAACAAAATAGCAGCAAAAATAAATAAATAAACAAACAAACAAACATTAATTTCTGGAGTATATCCTATTAGCACATTTAAAAACTGTAATTATAAATATGTGGTTATTTCCATAGATAAAAATGTATTCACCAAAATTTAACATCCATTTATTATTAGAAAATATTTAGTAAACTGTTACATAATAAAAATTTACAGATCAGAGGAAAAATACCTTGGGGGTGGAGAATACCTCAGCAAGCAGACACCATGTAAGTGGGAAAATGTTGAAAATATCCTTTAAAATATGTTGAACAAGATAAAACCCCCTCAAAAAAAATGAAGTTCAGAATCACCACTGTTAGTATCTTTGCATTATAGTGAGTGATACAATGAGGGAATGAAAGAATTGCTGTAAAAGAAAACAACAAATGTGCATTACAGAAGATAATGCTTGCCTTTAAAGAAAAATAATTGTACATAAAACAATAAAATTAGCAGTGCTGGACCAAATATGATACCACTATAGAAAAATAAAATGTCTTCTCATTCCAACAAAGGATGGTTAAAATATATAATGTAAAAAGATAACATTTATAATACCAATAGAAAACATAGACTTGTATGTACTTAGGAATATATTTATCAAAAGATGGCACAAAATATAAAACTAGGTTTTCGGGATTTTTTGAGGCAGTATCTTCCCCATATAATCTAGGTCAACCTTGAATTCGCTGTATAGCCCAAGATAGCCCCAAGTTTACAATCCTCCTGCCTTAGTGCTGGAGTGCTGGGTTTACATGCATGTGCACCATGTTCTGCTTTTGAAATATAAAATTGAAATATAAAACTATTGAAATGAATTGAAAAATAATCCAAGTGTAAAGAATGCTGATGTCATGATGTAGGAGGTAGTAGAGAATTTCCTCACCATTGTTTTTAACACGATAGAATAGTTTTTATTTTAAAAACAGTATATAACTTAGAGATGTTACAGTCAGTAAGGGCATTTTAAAAAGCTTTCAAAATTTGTTTTTATGATTATAGAAGAACAGTGGTGTGTCCTATCATTGATGTGATCAGTGATGATACTTTTGAGTACATGGCAGGCTCTGATATGACATATGGTGGATTCAATTGGAAACTCAATTTTCGGTGGTATCCTGTTCCCCAAAGAGAAATGGACAGAAGGAAAGGTGACCGAACTCTTCCTGTCAGGTAATTCATCTATACTTATCATAAAGCACTGTCGGTAGAGCATTGTGACACTTTGGGGAGCATCATTAGTGTATGTTTTTTGGGTTTTTTTTTTATGGGGACAAAAAGGTATGTATTTAGAATTAGCCAGCTGGACTCAGTTTAGATGATGCCAATTTTGTTGGCAGCATCCAAAGTATCATAATTGGGAGCGCATATGTTCATGTGAGTTTTTCTCTCCATCAGGCCTGATTAGTGTATTGACCTTGGCAACATCGATAACATAAAGCTTCTTTACAGCTTCTTTGATCTGGTGCTTACTGGCTCTGACATCCACAGTAAACTCGAGTGTGTTGTTGTCCTCAGTCTTTTTCATGGCTGACTCTGTGGTCAGGGGGATCTTTATGGCATAGTGGTCAAGCTTGTTTCTCCTGGGGGCGCTCTTCTGAGGATATATGGGCTACCTCTGGAACTGCAGTGTCTTGGGACAGCAGAAGGTGGGTGACATTCTTATCTTCTTTTGGTGGCTATGGATGCCTTTCAGCATGGCCTTCTTGGCCTTTAAAGCCTTTGCTTGAGCTTCAGCTTTGGAAGGGGCAGAGGTTTCCTTCTTTGCCTTCAGTGCCATCTTGGTAAAAGGGCTCCTCATTAGCATATGTTGAAAACATTGTGTACCATATATGTAATTAAGAACCATATATCGATATTTTAAAGAGGAATTTTTCCTCTACCTATTTAATAAAATCTGAATTTTCATTCTACAAATGTGTATATAAGAAATTATGACAACACATACATTCTTCTTTCACTATACAAACATTTTGCTGATGTGTAAGTCCAGTCTGTGCTTTCAGTAAAGATAATATATAGCTTGATTCAAGCAAATGCTGCTTAACCCATTTATACCAAAGATTGCAATTTTTAAATTTTTTGCATGGAATTATATTACTAAGTAGAAAAATTCAAGGAACAAGAATTTAAAAAAGAAATTTTTATTGTGTTCCACTGTTGTATGTCATTCCCAAAATGGAACAATAGGAATCAAAGTATTTTTTCACTGCATGAAAATATTACTGAAAACTAGGTCTCTGAGTCTGTAAGATTTTTATTAAGACTGGTATGGTTAGAAAAAATTTTTCAAATATAAATAACAAGAAATAGCATAAAATAATAAGAATTTTTTTAATGCATTTTCTGATTTTTCCTTTGTTCTGCACCTCATCATATAACAGGGAGATCGTATATAATAAGGTAATGGCCCTTGTGTTTGCAGGACATTAAATTGAAAACTTTGAGCTTTCTGTGCTATCCTAGGATTTTCGTTCCAATCATTCACCAGTTTCTTCTATAGTAATTAAGAGTTCTTCCAGTTCCTTCAGAATCAGGCTCTTTGTCCTATCCTGGGCTTCTCACATCTCTTTTTCCATGAGTCGGAGCCTACTTTTGGCAAAGTTGTGGTGATTTTTCACTGTGTCCTTTTCCCAAGCCAGCTTGAGTGCAATAGACTTTCCCTCTTTGTAGCTGTTAGTTCAGTCTAAATCAAGGCTTCTTGAATATTTTGAAGGTAAGAGACTGCTTTGAAAATCTAATTAAAGATATGCGTCATCTCTAATGGGGTAAAGTACATCCTCTTATGGAAAGGTTTAGTAGATCAAGAATTCAGGAATCCCCTAAACAATAAACAATAATTCTGGATGTAAGTCTGCTTCATTTAATTCCTACAGTATTAACTCTTTCTCATTCTTTTTCTCTTCTAAAATCAAAGTAAGTCCAGGTCATTTGGAGGAAACTATTTATAGTAGAACAATCAGGACTGCTATTGTAAGCAGGACATGGACATTCTAGTATTATAGAGGTGACCAATTCAGTTTTTGAGACAGGATCTCACTATGTAGTGTAGGCTGGCCTTGAACTCACTTATGTAACATAAGATGACCTCATACAGTGATCCTCCTTCCTCAGCCTTGCAAGTGCTGGTCTTACAGGCATGCATCACCACTCTTTCCAGTTCAACTTAAAGTAGTGATCGATCTTGTAGTATTTTCTAATGCAAGAGATATCACCACCACACCTGGCTTTATTTAAAACCAAATTAGTTTTTCCTAGTTAAGATTCAGTTTTTCTACATACTCATCCTTTGTCGAAGTGATTAACAAAAAGAAATAATATTTATTATTTAAATCCTCCTTCATGCCAGCTGTGGTATCACACACTAATCCAAGCACTCTGAGTGGCAGACAGGAGGATCATTGTGAATTTGAGGCCAGCCTACGCTATATATTGAGGTCAAAGACAGGCTGAAGTATATAATGGGACCCTGTCTCAAAACACAATCAATCTGTCAGTCAGTCTTCCGTCATTATCATTTAGCTGCTTGATCCCACCTTTCCCTTTCCCAGTTCACTCCTTTGTATATCTGGGCTGTGTTTGATGACTTGGGCTCCTCTCAGGATAGTGAACTTTATAGGAATATATTGCTTCTCTTTTGTACTGCATGTCTTCCTTTCCTTGAAGGAAATAGAAACTAAGTAGAAGAAAGGGCTTCATTGTTTTCAAACTGTTCAATCTTACATCTTTGCAGTATTTTCCACTCTTTAGAACCTGGCATGTTGCGCCAGCCAAATAGCTCAGTGGATTAAAGCATCTGTAAACACAGGCAGCAGGGTTTCAATCCTTGGGGCTGTAGAGCCGGCCCCGCCCCCAGGGCATGCTGAGATAGATAGCAATTGAGACTGTGCATAGTGGCCTGCCTGTAATCCCAGCTCTTGTAAACAGGAGAATCTGATCTAATAGTGAGACCCTGAACACTCCATAGAAGATTCTTCCCTAAAAATACAAAAACAAAAGAAAAAACAAACGGGCAGGGGAGATGGCTCAGTAGAATAAGCGTTTGCCTGGCAGGCTAAGTCTTGCGTTCCATCCCTGGTTCCACCAAAAAAAAAAAAAAAAAAAAAAAAAAAGAACCTAGCATGTTAATGCTAACCTGAGTCTCATTGGTTAATATAGCTACCTGCCTTTGTAGTTAGTAGAAACTGTGGTGTGGGTACGTAGTCAGCTAGAGTTATGGAGCACAGTTTCAATTTAAGTAATTAGTAGTGGAAGATAGGACCGAGGACCCAGAGAAGCACTTAAAGACAAGAAATATCTTAAATATCTTTTGAATTTTGATAGAGCGAGATGTCTTGGAAAAATCTGTGACAGGGACAGTGTATCTACCATTCAGCATGACCAGGGTGCATGTGAAATCTGACTCAGAAAGCCCATGGGGCCCTAAAGGTTTCTGAAGAGTGTAAGAATAAGCATCATCCTGTAGTAAAAATGGTAATAAAACAAACTGGTAACAAAAAATGGTAATAAAAACAAAACTAGCTTGTAAAGTTTATTTTTCTAAGTTTTTTTTTATTTTTTAAAGAGAATAAAAAATAGTAAAAAAAAAAATGGAAACAATACAGAATTTCACTAAATAAAATAATAGGAATTCAGCAGTGGTTATTGCATATTGTTGTCTTCAAATTATTTATTCAGATTACTGAATATAATTTGGTTAAAAGTTATAAAAAAATTTAAAAAGAGAAAAAAATTTAAGCATTAACTGCTCTTCTCAGTAGACCAACAGAAATCAGTAGTGCAATTAATTACTCAGGCTATCCTGTGTGTGTGTGTGTGTGTGTGTGTGTGTGTGTGTGTGTGTGTGTGTATAATATAATTTTTTTTCCCTTTAAACAGCTTCTTTCCCTTTCACAGTATATACTTACCTTTCAGATTTTATTTATTCTTTCAGGTTTTTACACTAGCAGGACAGTATAATGTTTATGCATGTGGGTATCATTTCACATATGAGTATAGTCTCTAATTGCATACATTTACCTATAAAGGACAAGATTATCTTTTTTTATAGCTGAGTAATATACTCCATTGTATTAAAAATACCACATCTTTTGTATCCATTCCTCAGTTGATGGGCATTTGGGTGGTTCTAAGATTTATCTATGACAGATTGTGCTGCTATAAACATGGGTGCACATATCGCTGTGATGGGATATTTTCAGTTCTTCTGGAAAAGGTTGTAAATTTTAAATCATAAAAATTAGTGTTACTGTATTATTGTATTTCAGAACACCTACAATGGCAGGAGGCCTTTTTTCAATAGACAGAGATTACTTTCAGGAAATTGGAACCTATGATGCTGGAATGGATATTTGGGGAGGAGAAAATCTAGAAATTTCCTTTAGGGTAAGTTCCCTTTAAGAAAAAGTAAGTCATACTTAACCTCAAACATAGATAGACTTAAATCATTCATGTTGTCTCTAAATAAATGAAAATTTAATATAAATTAAATTTAATATTAATTTAGTCCTACTCCAGAGACTTTGTCCCTTGAAAAGTTTGTTGATGCTGTTAAGAGTTCATTATAAACTCTTTAAGCAAACAATCCAGTTATCTTAATAATCTGACTAAAATGTATACAAGAGTCCCTACTTGTTTTTAAGTTGTTTTCAGTGAAGTAATTCAAGCCCTCTCCCCACCCCACCCCAAAAAAAGAAAAACTAATAGTGGTTTATATGTGCTAATAGTAGTTTATATGTGCTGCTCAGGAACTTAACTGCCAAGAAACTAGTATCATGTTCCACAATGTGCTTTTTGTTTGATGTGAAAATTGTTTCAGAAAAAACCAGGTCATTGTATTTGTTCATTTAAAAAAAGGCAAAACAATTCTGAAATCACTTTAATTCAACTCAGTTGATCTTATAAAAACCTTTGCATTTCATGGCAACTAAAATAAATTATTGTTTTTTCCTCATTCATGGTACTGGAGATTGAACCCAGGGTCTTCACACACAGCTATACCACCAACCATTTTTGACACAGGGCTTTGCTAAATTGCCAAGTCTGGAATCAAACTTGTGGTCCTCCTGCTTCAGCCTTCCAAAGTGGGCAGTCAGGCATCACCACTGTGCCTGGCTTTAAAATCAACATATTTAGATGACACTGTGTATTCTTCACTAGTCTGATGCATAGCTTCTTATGGTAAAAGCCACACTGACGTATGTCAGCATCTGAGTGTAAGCTTGTACTCAGTGAATTCTAGCATGGTAGAATGCAGGGAAAACTAAATATTTAACAAAAAACTTTTTTCAAAATGCTATTTTAATTGCAAATAGCTATGAGATTTTTTATTTTAAGGGGAAGAATATATTTTTTAAAAAAGAGGAAAAAGATTATATTAAACTAAGGATATAAAGCCATAATTGGTAATTTTTTTCTTTTTGCTCTTTTTCAGTATTCTAATAAACACAACAAAACATGCTATTCCTCTTACTGAAAAGGTCATGATGGGTCTGGTTTAGAGTCTAGATTCTGTTTTAATGTATAAGCTATGACACAAGTTTAGAGGTGGGTCAGAAAAGTATCTTGCTGAATACTGCTTAGCGATATTTGATTTATAGCCATCAGGATTATAGAATACATCATATATCGTATGCACACGGACATTTTATGAGATAGATGTTCTCATAACAAGGGCTGGTCACAATTCAGCAGTTTGAATTTATGATCCTCTTATGAGTCATAACCTGCATTTAGAAAAATACTGCTCTATATTTTTCATCTTTCTGTATTTAGCTTTCAACCTATCTTTTTTGTATTTTAATCTACTTTTGGTTTGATCAAAAGCAAAAATTTAGAGCAACATTTGTTCCTGAGGAGGTACTCATTCTGTAATCAAATAGTAGGAGCCCCACTGTATGCCTTGAAAGCTATGGAATTCGCACTGTGAACTTAGTAGATATCAACAGTGCTTGATTTAAGCTATCAATGTCTAATACAATCTTCTTTGTTGTTTCAGATTTGTTAGTGTGAAGGTACTTTGGAAGTGTTTGCAAATAAATACAGGTTTTCCATTTAAGTTTAAATAAAGCCTATTCTATTCAATTGAAAAGAAAATGCCATAGGAAAACTGATATGAACTTTTCCTAGATATCAAGCAATGTTTATGTAGTCTTGTCTGCTGTTGTTTTCAGATCTGGCAGTGTGGAGGAACTTTGGAAATTGTTACATGCTCACATGTTGGACATGTGTTTCGGAAAGCAACACCTTACACATTTCCAGGAGGCACAGGGCAGATCATCAATAAAAATAACAGGCGACTTGCAGAAGTGTGGATGGATGAATTCAAAAATTTCTTCTATATAATTTCGCCAGGTTAGTTTACTTTGCATCAGAAATACAAGGCTGTGCATTTATTGTCCCTGAACCCAATGTATTCTGAGGCAAGGCAAGAAGGATAGAAGCAAAGCTTTGATCCAAAGGGAACACTTGCCTCATGAAGTCATTGTAAGAAGTAACAAAAGCACAGTGTAGCAAGTGCTTGGCACATGCCCAGTGTATCCTGAGCAGTGCTCCTGAATAACCCAACAGTTTTGCTAGCCCCAGTGTTACCCATGTTTTATGTGTTTTAAAGCTAATTTCATTATTCGACATTTTATTTCTATGAGGTTTCATATTAATTTTCAGATGTTTTCCTGGCTTTTGTGACTTTCTGGATTCTTGGCTTTTTCATCCAACATAAAAAAAAAATCATTGTTTTCACAGTGGATCATGACCATTCTCCATAAGTAGGCCTTAAATGCCATCATGAAGGCTTTCATCGCATGTCATGAGGTCAACTCAGAGCACTGTCGCACATGTCAGGGAACTTTCTGTGCTCTTCAGAGTTTGTGAGAACTGTTGCTTTTCATCGGTTACACATCTGCCTGACATTGTTGTCCTGTTTTCATTTTCCAGTTGCTACAAAACTATGTAGTGGCATTGTGCACATTCAAGTGTGCACAGTGTGTTTGAGAAACATGATTGGAAACAATTGCTCTGTTTCATAGTTACACAAAGACCTAGTGCAGGTCCGCCTGGATTGAGAACTCCAAGCCTGCCACGCCGGAGGGACAATTCTCAACAATCCTTGGTGCCACCCCACAGCACGAAACCCAGCGCAACTCGGCCTGTGAGTGAGGGCTCCAGGCCTGCTGCACAGGAGGGACCTTTCCCAGCCTTCTCGGGTTCTGGCCTGTAGACCCAGACCCAGCACAGGCTGGCTGACCCAGTACAGACTACCCGGTGAATAAGATCATCCACTATCCTTTGGGAGCCCAGCACACCCATCAAAGCTCAGGCCTGCCCACCCAGACAGCGACCTGCCTAACACAGGAGGGCTGACTCCGGCAATTTTCCAGATCCTCGCCCCAAAGCCAGCCAAGACAGTGGGAATTTTCATTACTTGTTCTACACCCCAGTTCAGCTCGTGCTCGCCTGAACAGGGAACCAACAGAGGGGAACCACAGGAGCTGCAGCAAAAAGGAACTGAACACAACAGCTAGTTCCAGGATAGGCATACGTGGATAATCTCAAACTTAATAGACTGGCACCCAAATCTCATAACAAGCTAAGGTTATAGCTGCAACAAAGCTCTACAACAAAGGTCAAAGGTCAGTGCTATACAAAATGACAAAGACAAAGGGAAAAACCCAATCCCAGAGCTCGAGTTCACCAGTAAGGGCAGAGGACACTAGCTCAGCTGCAATGAATGAATTAACAGCTACAGCCACAAAGGAACAACAGCAGAAAGGTATAGAGGAAATAAAATGAGCAGTAATTCCCCAAATTAAAAAAGAAATGTCTGAATACAGTATCTGAAATAAAGAATCAATTCCAGAAACATTGCATGGAAAAACAGTGCTCACCCAGAACAAGTACAGAGAGCACTATTTCAGCTGAAACATATGAATTAACAACACCTGAAGCAAAGACACAACAGCAGAAAGGTCATGAGGAACACCAAGCAGAAATAATTTCTGAAATCAAAAAAGAATTCTTTGAAAAAAAAGAATTCTTTGAAATCATAGCATCTGAAATACATAAACAAGTCCAGAAATATAGAGGAAATCCAACTTGGAAAAAACACTGCAGAAAAAGAATTAATAACTACCTCTAAAGAGGACATGGCTAAAAAGATTGAGGAGATCAGAAATATGATGGATTCCTTGAATGAGCAATACAGAAAACAAATGGAATGCATGAAACAGTCAAAGAAATATAGAAGAACTAAAAATATCAATAACGAGTCTACAAAACCGTTTGAGTGAAAGCGAAGACAAAGTTTCAGATCTTGAAGATGCCGGTGTGGCTAGTGAAAAGATGAGAAAGGATCTCTTAAAAACAACGAGAATGCAGGAAAAAATGATACATCACCTTCAAGATGATGCCAGGATAAACAATGTGAGAATAATTGGTGTCAACGAGAATGAAGGAATCAATACGAATGACATAAAAAGAATTTGGGGAGAAGTAATCGCAGAAAACTTCCCAAATATGAGGAAACAACCCAACATTCAGATCATCGAAGCATACAGAACACCAAATAACTTCAGCCCAACTAAAAACATGAGACATGTAATAGTTAAGATCCCAGAAATCCAACACAAAAATAATATACTGAAAGCTGCTAGAGAAAAGAACCAGACCACATTCAAAGGAAAACCCATGAGAATTACAGCTAACTTCGCTACACAAAGCATGAAGGCAAGGAGAGCGTGGAGCAGAGTTCTTCAAGTCCTTTATGAAAACAAATTCCACCTCAGACTATTATACCATGTAAAACTCTCTTTGAAGTTTGATGGAGAAGTGAAATACTTCCACGACAAAGAACAACTAAAGAATTTCATGATGATAAAGCCATCCCTTCACAGGCTGCTGAAAGATGTTCTAGAGAGACGACAATGACCAGAACTCCATGAATGAGAATGGAAGGAACCCACTAAACAGGACAGACAATTAAACACAGGGTACAAAGGAGTAAACAACACCAGGCAAATACCATGACAAACATAAGTCAGCGCATTTCAATTATACCCATCAATGTAAATGGACTCAATTCTCCAATTAAGAGCAATAGACTGGCACAGTGGATTAGGAAACAAAATCAAACAATATGCTGTATACAAGAAACACACTTAACACAAAAGGACATTCATAGGCTCAAAATCAAAGGATGGAAAACAATTCTACATGCCCCAGCACCTCAGAAAAAAGCAGGAGTAGCAATTCTGTTCTCAGTCTCAACTTCAAACCAAGAATGATCAAATGACACAAAGAAGTCCACTATATATTGGTCAGGGGAAAAATTCAAGAGCAAGAGGTAACACTCATAAATATCTGTGCACCAAACACAGGAGCACCCAACTATGTAAAACAAATCTTAATGAACATGAAAAACCTAATGTTTAAGAACACAATGTTAACAGGAGACCTTAATGCACCCTTATCTCGAAAACATAGATCAACCAGACAAAAAATTAGCAAAGAAGTAGCAGAACTCAACAAGAGCTTGGAACAAATGGACGTGGTGGACATATACAGAGTGTTCCACCCAACCACAGCTGAATACACATTTTTTTCAGCTGCACACAAGTTATTTTCCAAAATAGACCACATACTAGTCCTGAGGTCATGCCTAAGTATATGCAAGAAAATAGAAATTATCCCATGCATATTATCTGACCACAGTGCAATGAAACTGGAAATAAATGACAAAAGAGACCGGAAAAACCCGCTAAATTCATGGAAACTAAACAACACCCTACCCAGCAATCAATGGATCGCAGAAGAAATTAAACAAGAAATTCAACAATATCTACAATTTAATGAAAATTCAAGCACAACTTACCGGAATTTATGGGATACAATGAAAGCAGTTCTTAGAGGGAGAATCATACCAGTGAACTTACACATTAGGAAAACAGAACGGGAACAAATTAGCACCCTAGTGTTGCACCTCCAACAACTAGAAAAAGAAGAGCAAACGAAACCCAGAGCACAAAGACAGGAAGAAATCATAAAGGTTAGAGCAGAAATTAATTCAGTTGGAATGAAGAAAACAGTTCAAAGAATCCACAAATCAAAAAGTTGATTCTTTGAAAAACTAAATAAAGTTGATAATAAAAGTTTAGCTCTTTTTGATGGACTTTAACAAAGTCCATCAAAAAGAGCCAAAAGAAAAAATTCAAGTACATGTAATAAGGAATGAAAAGTGTGAAATCACCACAGACCCAGCGGAAATTCAGATTATCAATAGTTACTTTGAGAATCTTTATGCTCACAGAATAGAAGACACAGAAGAAATGGACAGATTCCTCGAAAGGTACAAATTACCAAAACTGAATCAAGAAGATATAACAACTCTCAATAAGCCAATAACAGAACAACTCTCAATAAGCCAATAACAGCCAATGAAATATGAAACATAATAAAAAGCCTACCGACAAAGAAAAGTCCAGGTCCTGATGGATTCACGGATGAATTCTACAAGAAATTTATAGAAGATATAATCCCCACACTCCACAAACTCTTCAATGAACTTGAAAAGGAAGCAGTCCTCCCAAAATCATTTCTGGAGGCAAGTGTAATACTGATTCCAAAACCAAGGAAAGACACAACCAACAAGGAGAACTACAGGCCAATCTCCCTCATGAACATAGATGCAAAAATACTCAACAAAATCCTGGCAAATAGAATATAGCAAATCATCAAGAACATCATACACCATAACCAGGTAGAATTCATCCCAGGGATGCAAGGATGGTTCAATATTCAAAAATTATAAATGTCTATTAATACACTATATTAATAATAGACTGAAATCTAAAAACCATATGATCATCTCAATTGATGCAGAGAAAGCCTTCGACAAAGTCCAACACTCATTCATGTTCAAGGTCCTACAGAAAATTGGAATAGATGGACTCTATCTTAACTTGATAAAAGCCATCTATGACAACCCAAAAGCTCATATAATCCTAAATGGGGAAAAACTGAAATCTTTTACCCTTAAATCAGGTACAAGACAAGGATGTCCTCTATTGCCCCTCCTATTCAATATACTCTTGGAATCCTTAGCAACAGCCATTAGAAAAGAGGGAGAAATAAAGGGAATAAGATTAGGTAAAGAAGAAGTTAAATTATCACTATTTGCAGATGACATGATACTTTACTTGGAAGACCCAAAAAATTCCACCAAGAAACTACTAGAACTGATACGGAAATTCAGTAGCATAACAGGATACAAAACCAATACTCAAAAGTCAATAGCATTCCTCTACACAGATAACAAGCACACTGAAAGGGAAATAATACCTTTTACAATAGCATTGCGGTAAATGAAATACCTTGGGATTCACGTAATTAAGGAAGTCAAAGATCTTTTCACAGAAAATTACAACACCCTAAGAGAAGAGATTATACAGGATTTCAGAAAATGGAAAGATATTCCATGCTCCTGGACAGCTAGAACTAACATCATGAAGACCATACTCCCAAAATTGCTGTACAGATTTAATGCAATCCCTATCAGACTGCCACCAACATACCTCCCAGACATAGAGAAATCAAATCTAAAATTAATTTGGAACCACAAACGACCTAGAATAGCAAAGGCAATCTTGGCCAATAGAGACAAGGCAGGAGGCATCACAATTCCTGACTTGAAATTATACTACAAAGCCATTGTGATAAAATCAACATGGTATTGCCAACCAAATAGACCTGAGGATCAATAGAATAGATTAGAAGGTGCAGAAACATCTATGAACACACTCAGCCATCTGATCTTTGACAAAGGGGCCAATCATACGTACTGAAAGAAAGATAGCCTCTTTAACAAATGGTGCTGGAAAACCTGGCTTTCTACATGCCGAAAACTAAAACTTGACCCAGCTCTATCACCATGCACTAAGTTAAAGTCAAAATGGATTAAAGATCTAAACCTGAAAACAGAAACACTCAATCTCCTGGAAGAGAAAGGAGGAGGAACTCTTGAAGACATACGGTCAGGTAAAGAGTTCATGAACAAACATATATTCGCACGGGAAGCACTTGAAAGAATCAAGAACTGGGATCAACTCTTCTTGAGGAGCTTCTGCACGTCAAAAGAAATTGTCAACAGAGTGAAAAAACAACCTACAAATTTTGAAAACATCCTAACTAATAAGCAATCAGACAAATGTCTGCTGTCTAGAATATATAAAGAACTAAGATATAACAGGGCCCTCAAATTTAAAGACCCAATTCAGAAATGGGCATCTGAGATGAATACACACTTCTCAGAGGACGAAATTAAAGAAGCGAATAAATACATGAAAAAATGCTCCACATCGCTAGCCATCCGTGAAATGCAAATAAAAACAACACTGAGATACCTTCTCACTCCAGAAAGAATGGCTATCATAAAGAAATCAATCAACAACAAATGTTGGCGAGGTTGTGGGGAAAAGGGAACACTTCTCCACTGCTGGTGGGAATGTAGACTGTTACAACCATTGTGGAGGTCAGTGTGGAGACTCCTCAGAAGAGTAAGACTAGAAATCCCATTCAAGCTGACTATCCCCCTACTGGGAATTTTCCCAGAGGAACTGAAAACATTATATCATAGTGATAAATGTGTTCCTATGTTTATAGCAACACAATTTGTGATAGGGAAATCTTGGAAACAACCAAGATGTCCATCACATGAAGAATCGTTGAAAAAGATGGGGTATTTCTGTATAATGGAGTATTACTCAGCTATTAAGAATGATAAGCTTAAAGCATTTATTTTGAAGTGGATGCCACTTGATCATACACTCATAAGTGAAATAAACCAGACACACATGTGTAAATATCGTATAGGTTCCCTAGTATAAGAAGCAAAAAGCATAAATACAAATAGAAATGCACAACAACAACTAAAAACAGTTGAGTCAGATAAGGCAAAGTGAATGGCATATGCTACAGGATACTAATCAGCTTTCCTTCTGGATGGTTAACAACCTAAGTTCACAGATCAGAATTGGAGAAATAGAAGAGCCACAAGGCTAGCCGACAGTTTGGCCCTAGCCTTTCAAGGTCAGTGAAGACTCAGGACATAGGAGAACCTGTACTGCAACATCATGAAACTCAGTTGAGCTCCAAATTTTCTGAACAAGGAGATTATGGAGCCACAGAGGAATGTGATTGATGATGTAGTGTGTGCCTAAAGAGAGTCACATGGAGAGAAAATATTCTCTTCTGGCTTTCACAGAGAGCAAATTGGTCAAGCAATGGCCATGACTCATCCACATGGATGACACAGACAAAGGATCTACAGAATAAGGTATAGGACTACAAGATAAACCCTGAGAGGACTTCACTGACCACATAAGAAATATAAAGTTCATGTGTTGATATATAGGTCTTGCTTTATCTAGGTCTTAAACATCCAGCAGAAAAGGATAAAAATGAGGTGTGCACCATGGGGCCATAATAATAAGTTGAGCTGTAAATGGCTATGGTCGTCAACTTCTTCAGATAACTCACTATTGTTGTGGAATGCTGGACTGTGTTGGATTCTGCCATTGAGTTCCGGCACCTAAATTAGTTGAATGACAATGGAGTGCCCATCTGTGACAGGTGTAGACAAAGGAAGGGGTATAGAAAGGAAGAATCATGATGTGTGTGTATGGACAGTATAGTTGGGATAGATAACGCTGTGCTTTACATACTTCTATGAGAGGCAAGATTTGCAGTAATGGTGGTTCGACAGGATATTATGTCGGCTTCTAGTACTATGGACAACCACTAGGAAAATAACAAGGTAGAAAGTATTAATTATTGAATCTTTGATGTAATTCAGGTATAAAAAATAAGATACACAAACAGCTACACTCTTAATTTACTGATAAGAAACATATGATATAATAATGTCTGTAAGTATAATATCATGTATGCACCTTCTATGATACCAAAACATTATGGAAACAGTTTGCAATGTATTAATTGATCAAATCCATCTTGTCAAGGTATCTTTAAACTGTCTCATTGATATTTGCACTTCAATAAAATAAAAATTAAAAAAACAATAGTTGCACAAAATAAATCTTGATTTATGTCTATGTGTTGGCCTTAACGTATATTTTCATGTAAGAGAATTAATTCTCATATAAATTTTGCTTTGAAAGATTAAATGACATCTTAACATCTTTTCTTTGTTTCATGCCTTGGAGGCAGATTCATGCCTGCCACCTTTATGTGTACCTGGTGTTGAGTGGTATATATACATCACTCAAATGATACTACTTTTCCTTTCCAGCTGTTCTGTGAAAGTAAACATATAAGTCGGTTTGTACTACCTAATAGATTACTAATAATTCAAAGTTAATTATTTCTTTCAACAGGTGTTACAAAGGTAGATTATGGAGATATATCATCAAGACTTGGACTGAGACACAAACTACAATGCAAACCTTTCTCTTGGTACCTAGAGAATATTTACCCTGATTCTCAAATTCCACGTCATTATTTCTCACTTGGAGAGGTAAAAACTTATATATTGTGTTTTTTTTATTATGTTCTTCTCATAAAAAAGGGATAAAATTTCCAGTCTCCACTATACCTGCTTAAAGTACCTTCAAATTCAAACTGCATGACCCCCTCAAGTGGGGGGAAGTTCTAGAGTCTGCTTCATAACTTGAAAGCTTCTGATTTTTTTAATCATTCTATAATTAATTAATTTTTAGTTAATTAAAATGACAGTGCTCTATTCTTGACTTTTTAGGCTGTTGCTTGGGAAGTAGCACTTTTGTTATCATATAGTGGTATCATCAGCAGGCTTGTTATTTTAACAAACTAACGCATTTCCTTGAGATCATGTAAAGATAACATCTTAGCATTAGTCCAAATGAAAGCTTGAGATAGGTCAGTCATCATAAATTGCAAAGAATTGATAAGGAAATTTGAAAATACCATTCATAATAAACTGCATTTTGGGCAAAAGTTTATTTTTCTTTGGGAGTTTTTTATCTTTCTGGGCAAGAACGTTGGAAAAAATAGTGATTCTTTTAATTATTTCTCTTAGAATTCAGCACTTTCTTTTGAAACCTGAAGTGTATTGATTAATGTATAGTTACTGCAAACAAGTTGTGCCTAAGTCTTTTTTTTCCCAATAAATATCTGTACTATAGATTCGGGTATGAAGAGGAACTTCCACTCTTCTCTCCTGGTATAACTACCAGAATGGTCAGAATAGCCATTTCTTGTGCTGTCTTCCTAGAATGTCAGTAACCACCCATTTTGTCTTCTAGCTTAAACTCTGTTCTATGTATAGCAATCCAAATAGTTTCTTCCCCTGGCCCAGAGAGTCTGAATGTTTTGTTTTGTTATGTTTTAATAATCTGAAATGTTTGTTAGGTCAACATTCTCCCAGAAGCCTGAGTTCTTCCTTTTCTTGGGAGGAAACATGCTGTCTTCATATATAGCCTTATAAAATAAGTTTTTACTCTCTTGGTGTAAGTAAGTTAGTACTTTCACCATTTTGCAGTTTAACTGATTTTTTTCCTATCAGTTTTTGGACAGAAGTATTAGATGTTATATATGTTTAGAGCTGTGCTTTTCCTTCTCCTCTTTATAGTAGAAACATGCTATTGGACCATAAAGCTTTGAAGTATCTTCTAACTCCCCAATAAGCTTCTTTGTTCTAGTTCAAGACAGTGGTTTTCACCATGACCTTGTAATGGATTATATACATCAGTTTATCTGCTTATAACCACCATTTTTAATAGTTAGAAAAGAGCCTATCCAAATATATTGTTTACAGTAAAAGAATTATTTTACTTTGTGCATACTGTAAAATTTTTTACTATCAGTTATGATTTTTTTTAAAGTTGAAACCTTTTTAAAGGGTAGATGAATCTGTGAATAGCCTTGTCTTTATGTTTGTAGAATTTACTATCAGTTATTTTTTCTTTGTTAATCATTTTTTTTCATTGTCCACTTTTCTAGTGGACACACAGCCTTTTCTGAATTCCATACTTTCCTCCTCAGAGAAAATAAGACTTCTAACTTGCCTAGTGCCATCACTAATTTCTCCCAGTCATTTCACAGGCTTCTTTGCTTGGCATTTGACTCTTCCCATACACAGTCTTAGCAGTTACAAGTTAGATAAACTTCTGTTGGGACGTGGCCATCTCCATATACTCACCTGCTGGCTTTGACTGCTTTGGGATATAACAGCCAAGGCCTAACGTATTCACTACCTGGCCCTTTAAGAAAATAATTGCTGACCCTTAGCTATACAGGCAGGAGCAATCACTGGGCATTCCTTATCCTCATCTATTGTTTCTGTTTCTCTTTGATCAATTGAAGCCTTTATGAGACATTTTCTTCAGTTGATAAAATTAAACTTCCTTCTTCCTCCTTAAATATAAATAATACTGTTTTTCTTCCAGAAAGTTCAGATTCTGTTGAGTTGATATCCCTAGAGATATGTGTATGTTGTATAATTTTCCTGCTATTCTTTTGCTATAGCAATGTGTTTCCTTAACACACTGGGCCATCTGTAATTCATTGCAAATTTTTATGAGCTCTTAATTATAAAATTGGCTTTTAGAGAAAAAATGTGAAGCCAAGTGAATAGGAGTTCTAGCTTTTTTTGTAATAGAAAGTGGTGGGACAGAATTTCCTTTTCCAAGTCATGCAGCCAGTGATAATCTGTGTACACAGGGCTAGCCTTCTTGACCCTCCCCACTCTCAGAAGTCATCACTTGTTTAGATTGGTCATTCATTCCTGGACTGTTTAAGTACCAGCTATATGATAGGTGTTTAAGTGCTAGGAATACAGTAAATAAATAAAGTGAAGATCCTGTTCTTACTAATCTGTGGCTTATGGGGTAACAAATTATGGAAAATGTCAGGTGGCAAAAACAGAAAGGATAGAGGAAGACTAGGTAAGCATGGTTCATAGCGCTGTTTATGTATGGTGGTTTTTGTGCAGAGATCTAGAGGAAGTAAGTAAGCCATATAAATTTCTGAGGAAGGAGTATTCTGGTACAGGGAAACACATTCACCAAGATTTCTAACTTTGTAAGAGTGTCCTTGGCATGTTCCAGAAACAGAAGGAAATCTTGTTGCCCAGGATAGAGGGAACAACTAGGATGGGAGAAAATCAGGTCAATGGCATGGCAGTTACAGCCCTATGTGCAGCTTGCAGTCCAGAGTGAAGACTTCAGATTTTATTCTCAGGAAGATGGGAAACCATGAAGAAGTGGATAAACTTATTTGAAAAGGGTGATACTGTTTGCTACATGGAGCACAACTATATGGCAGCAAGAGTATAACTGCTGTTTTGGTAAAAGGAATATAATAAGGATTATCTCAAGATTTCAGATTTTAGGCTGAGACACTGGTGCTGTGGAGTTGCCATTACTGAAATGGACACACCCGGAGGACAAGCACATTCCGGGGGGACTTAGCAAACAGTTCAGGGCACCTTAAACTTGAGATTCAAGGGAAGATAGTGAATCTGCAGTGGCTATAGTTTGGAGAAGATTTTGGCAGTAGAGATTTTAATTTGAAGATTGTCAGCAAACAGATGGTTTTTAAAGTCCAAAACTACATGAGGTTACTGTGAAAGGAGCACATATAGGACCAAGCCATGAAGCCTTCTGCAATTTAGAAATATGGGGATGACAAGTCAATAAAACAGTTGAGAAAAGTAAGAAACTTTTTTTTTTTTTTTTTTTTTTGGTGGAACTGGGAATTGAACTCAGGCCCTTGCTCTTGCCAAGGAAGCGCTTATTCCACTGAGCCATCTCCTGGGCCCAAAACAGTTGAGAAAAGTAGACAGTGAAATAAAAGAGCAATCAAGAAAACATCCCAAAGACCTAGTAAAGGATTTCTTTGAAGAAAGAAGTAATAAGCAGTTTATACTGCAGAGAAAACATGAACATAAAAACTGGTTAGTGTGTTTAGCCATGGGTATATTATAAGCAGCCTCTGCTTCACAGAGTCAAGATGAGTTTCTATAGAGATTTTTAAGGACCCTGATGGTTTTGAGAGAGAAGGGGAAGTATAGATCATGAATGTGTGTCAGTCCTTTTTTTTGTTTGTTTGTTTTTGTTTTGTCTTTTTGAGACAGGGTCTCACTATGCAGTTCAGGCTGGCCTTAAGCTCACTTTGTAGCTCAGGCTGGTCTCGAACTCACAACAATCCTCCTGCCTCAGCCTCCCGAGTGCTGGGATTACAAGCATGCACCACCACGCCTGGCTTGTATGTCAGTCTTGTAAGGAATTTTATTCAGGAAAGCTGAAAGGTGGATGGTGGATGGAGGAGAACATGGGGTTTTTAATTTGTTTATTTTTATTAAAATTAAAATTTAAAAAATTAACTAAAAGTGCTCTTGTGAATGATCTGAAGAAACCTTGTAGATACAAAAAAAAAGCATGGCTTCTGTCAAGAAAACAGCCAATAGCAAGTGTTGACAAGGATGTGGAAAAATTGAAACACCTGTGTACTATTGATAGAAGTGTAAAATGGTGTAACTGCCCTGGACAGCAGTGTGCAAATACCTCCAAAAAAAATTAGGGCTGGGGTGCTCAGTCATAAGAGCTCTTGCCTGCCATGCTCAGAGCCCTGAGTTTGCTTTTGCCACTGCAAAAAAAAAACAGAAACGAAACATAAAAGCCAGTGAAAAAAATAACTACCATATGATAAAACATCCCATCTATAGGTGTACGGTATCCCCAAAACAGTTGAAAGCAAGGTTTTGACAAGATTTTTGCACATTTATTTTCATAGCAGCACTGTTCACAGTGGTTAAGAGATAGAACCAACCCAGACATCTATGAATGGATAAATAGAATGTGGTGTATACATACAATGAAATATTCAACCTTTCAAAATGAAGAAAATCCTCACACTACAACATGAATATACCTTGAAGACATTATGCTTAAGTGAAATAAGCTAGTGATTTTTTAAGTAAAACTTCACTTACATGTGATACTTAAGAGTAGCCAAATTCATAGAAACAAAGTAGAATGCTTTGTTACTGGAGGCTGAGGACGTATAGAAGAGAAATTTTGCTTAATGGGTACAAATGTTTCACATCTGCAAGATGCAAAAGTTATGGGAATCTGTTCCATAATTATGTGATTACACTGAACACTTCTGAGCTATTTATTTGAAAGTTAAGAATGTGGTAAATTGTGGTGTTTTGCTTTGGTTTTGGGTTTTGACCAGAGAAACAGGACCACACTAGGAGTCATGTATTTAAGTAAGTTGGAAATGAAATCCAGTGCACAAATAGAGGATATCGATTGAGAATGTGGGAAGAGTGTAGTTCATTCCTTTGAACAGGATAGAAAGGAGAGAAGAGAGGAACAAGTCCAGGTTGGTTGTGGACTTTAAAGTGGAAGCTAGAGTTTGTGATTGAAGTGGGAGGAAGCTCTCTTCTATTAACTTGGCTTCTTTAGTCAAATGTAAGGTTCTCTGCTGTGAATGAGGAAAAGGATATTGGTGGGTAGGGTTTAGGAAAGAAGAAAAAAATACCAAAATGTAATGTAGGCTATGCAAAAGCATTAGATAACAGAAGGGAGCTGAATGGTGGTGAGTTAGAGAAACTGTTTGGCTCATTTGTGTTTTCCCTGGTGCCTGGACAGGCAGTTTCCCATGGTTGTCCTTAGGAGTTACGAGGCTACTGCACTGTTGAGTTCTGCTCCCTACCACTGAACTTTTTTTGTAACTTAAGGAATTCATCCTTAAGACAAATGAGGGGTCTGTTGTTTCTTGAGTTGCTGGTGATAATTGCTAATGTCATTAATAAGTATTCTCTTTGCTGCAGTCCAGTTCCAGTCAATAAATATTACTCCAGAGTGAGTAATATGCCTTGGAAAGATTTGTAGCAGTCACTCCTTAACTTGCTGTTAGAGTAGGAAATAAGGGATTGTTTTTTTCCTTTGAACTGACCCAATTTTGAACAATGAGTATCCATTGTTAGCTGGGTCAGACTATAGGCGTGTTACATAGTTGTTTGTCTAACATATGGTAGTTGATTATGAAGGCAAGTTGGCCTCTTAACTACTTCTTTCTAGGTGGCTTCTTAGTTAAATCACAGATTTTACCAACCTTGGCCTTCTTATCATTGCCTCATTAACTTAGCCTTGTGGACTTTTTCATGCCATGTTGTATCACCTAGGGTAAAGCTCTGACTTCTGGGGTGGGGTTCTTAAGCTCTTATCACTGTAGCAAGGACATCATCTCTGTAAGCCTTTCTTTGCTAGTGACTGGAATTTGACATTTCAGAGATCATTTGTCACACTGCTAAGGCCCCAAAAACCTGAAATCATTGAATTTTAGAGCAGAAAAGAAATTTAAGAAATATATGATGAGAATAATAGTGATTAGAGTATTTGACTTCAACTAAATCTGACATTCATAGCTCATATAGAACTTGAGACCAAATAAATGTATTTCATTGTGATATCTAATGGTTGTTAATCCAGTAATTGAATATTCTAAGCAAAACACAAAAAACAAATGATCCAGGCCTTTACTGCTTTAGTCAGTCATATGGGCTGACTAGTTACACCTCCAGGAAGATGTAATAATCCTAATATTTAGTAATTATGTTAAGCACCAATCTGAGTGTTTTACCAATATTAACATCACTTCAACACTCCACTGTTAGCCTCATTTCATAGGTAAATATGAGGCACAAACGAAAGGTGTAAGTAACACAGATAATGTCATAATCACAAAATGGAAGAGATAGAAATTGAACACAGGCTAATTTGATACTACATTCTTAACCACTAACATTCTATTCATTTTCATATTTGACTAGTGTTCCCCTTGTGGCTCAGAATGACTAAATGACTCCAGACTCTAAACATGTTTTAACTACTCTTGTGTCATCCAAGCTACTGGAAGTACCAGGAGTCTGGAAGAAGTTATACCAGAAATTAAGAAACCAAAACTCATGTCTTGCCTGGAATGAGCCATTCATAATTATTCTCAGCTCTTAATGCAAAAAAATAGCAGTGTAGGGGCCAGGGAGAAGGCTCAGTGGAATAAGCACTTCCCTGGCAAGCACAAGGGCCTGAGTTCAATCCCCGATTCTGCCAAAAAAAAAATAGCAGTGTACCCAACTTGGTACTCAGAAGTGGAATTGAAGAGTTTCTGGCTCTGTGGATGAGAAAAGAACCAATAGTTACTATGTCCCCGCTATGTGTCAGCCCTGGTAGGAGCTCTGTATTACCTCACTTAGAGCTCCTTCTCTATGTCAGCATCTAGTTCTAGACCTGTGCTTCCAGTGTAGTGTCTTATTTGTTTTGTTAAACTTAATTACAATTTAATTAAATTTAAAACTTAGGTCCTCGTTACACTAACCACATTGAGAGTGCTCCTAGAGTTTGCCATATTGAATAGCACAAATAAAAACATTTCCATCCTTATAGAAAATTCCATTGGATAATGCTAGAGCATAAATACAGATAGCCACCAGCAGATGTTGTGTCTTTTTATCATACACTTCTACTCTTTCATTCTGCAGATTTCTTCCTGCACAGGTTCTAAGTTGAGAAGTCCATATTTGGCTTATCAAACTTGGCATTTCCAAAAATTGTAACCAGTATGTACCCTCAGTAGTTTTCCTTACACCTAAATAATTTAGAGGTCTTCTAAAACAATTATTTTAAGATGGACTTTATCAGATTTTACCTTGGAGCCAGCTGATAATGTACTGAAACCTCCACAAACTGTGAGCTAAGAAAGCTTTTTCCTCCTTGTTTTGGGTATTGGGTATTTTGTTTCAGCAACAAGAGAAAAGTAACACACTGCTTTAAGTGGCAGAGATTCTCAGGGAGATCAGGAGCAAGTCTTTCAGACTTAAGGATTCTCAAGATTTTACAACCCATCTGCCACAGGCAGAATACCTGGCTCCTGCTAGGTAAAGGACAGTACCTGAATCCTAATGGTACTTAGGAATATCTGCTTCAACCTGGAAAAAAGCTCCCTTTTCATACACACACACACACACACGCACACACGCACACACACACAAATCAGCCTTTTAGTTAAGGATCTCTAAAAATTTAGAATTTCAGTTGCCTTTAGACATCCCAGAGATAGTCATCAAGATGTGATTAGACAGGAAAACAAACTGTATTATAAGACTATGGAGAAGGTAACTATAAAATATATACCAAAAAATGGGATAAAAGCTCTGACTACTGGGAAAATCCAGAAGTAAATTAGCCCCTCTGTTTCCACACTGAACTTCATAATACTAATTTGTCAGAAGGCTAACACTTTTCTAGAAGTCCAACACAGAAGACATTTGCCTAGAAACATCCTTTCATTAGCTAGCCTTACATTCTTGCAA
Source organism: Ctenomys sociabilis (assembly GCA_004027165.1). Lineage (NCBI taxonomy): Eukaryota > Metazoa > Chordata > Mammalia > Rodentia > Ctenomyidae > Ctenomys > Ctenomys sociabilis. Next base: position 10,709 of record PVKA01017365.1, on the reverse strand, counting down.
ATGTGTCATTCTGTATTTTCCAAACATCATTGTTTAAGGTGATGCTGTAAAATGCCAGGTGTTGAATGGTTGCCTTGGTAACTGTTTCCATCCCAATGCAAACACATAAGTGTGTATTGCCACCATTTCTGCTTTCCACACCTCTCTAGAAAGGTGGTATTTATTTATATAGCCTTAGAGCTATATAAATTACAATTTTGAACATCTAATTCAGGAAGCCTGGAAACTTCGTTTGCTCCTAATTTTTCTCTCTTCCAGAGGCTCTTCAAATGTAACTTTCACCAGAAAAAAACTATGAGATGATTGTCTTTTTCCTAGAATCACAAGGAATAGAACTTGTTAAAATTTAAGCTTTGACTTTCAGACACTATACTCACAGGTCATGTGGGTACTCCCAGGTGGGGCCTGTCCCAGCCACCTTTGAGCTGTATCACTGTAGTGTCCCCACTTGGCTGAAGCTGACATCTACTACATGAAGGGACAGATTTACAAACTGGCCAATAAAGGCTTGATTCCCTCACAAATATGAGATGCATGTGTCTTACGATGGGTTATAAAATCTTGAGAATCCTTAAGTCTGAAAGACTTGCTCCTGATCTCCCTGAGGATCTCTGCCACTTAAAGCAGTGTGTTACTTTTCTTTTGTTGCTGAAACAATATACCCAATACCCAAAATAAGGAGGAAAAAGCTTTCTTAGCTCACAGTTTGTGGAGGTATCAGCTGGCTCCAAGGTAAGATGGCATGACACAGGGACAACAGTTCAGAGTGGCAGAGGACAGCAAAAGCAACAGAAAGGGGGAGAAGCCTCCTTTCCTCCCTTACAGTGTGTGCAGGATACCGCCCCATGGTGTGGGCAGCACCATCTCCTTGCCTTTCTCTTGCAAGGGCTCAGGATGTTTACAGAGTGCAGGCCCTTGACCCCCTGCTGAGTTACTTCAAGTTCTAAATTTCTCAAATTGACACAGTGAATCAACCATTGCAACAGCCTAGAACCTAAACAGCTGCCCTAGGGCATGTCCTCTGCACCTTATGATGTTGAACTGCTGAGTTACTTAGTTAAGCTTCTAAACCACTTAGATTGAGGCAGTGAGTCAGCCATAACAATGAGTCATCCATAGCCTCTGCCCTTGTGGCATAAATGTATCTGTGTACTTAAATAATAAAACAGGAAGGTAAGTCCTAGTCCTCCTGATTTTTAATTTCACTTGTAGGAACACATGTGGACTAGCTCACCTGTGGAGTGAAGAAGAATACCCCCCCCCCAGTTACATCTAGCCAACCAGTTTATCAGGGAACCCACCCAGAGAGCAGCCGTCTTCTTTGGCTGTAAAGAAGCCATATACTTTCTAAGAAAAAAAAGCTCATCTACCCTCCACTGTTAACCACCCTCAAAACAAAAATATTAGCTAGCCTTACATTCTTGCAAATATAATCTGCAGGGCACTCTGCTTTTCTTGCACTTTGGAACTGGCTCCACCAGCCCCTTAAACTGGGTCTTTGTCCAGCACCTCACAACCATATTTTGCTGATTAGGTTAATTGTTTTTCACTCTTTCAGCTAATAGGAAGCAGTAAGTGTCCAGGCCTTGGAGAGCCTCCACTTTCAATAGGTGGCGTAATCTGGGAGTATCCTAGCAGTGGAGTATCACAATGGTCAGGAGTAACCCCAAGGATAGAGGCCAGATCTCCCACATTAGGAGTCAACTCAGAATTAGAGGAATGTTGTGAGGATGTTATAAGTTGTATATACAAATCTTGGTATAGAACAGTGTCTGTTTATTTGCTGTAATATATTAGCAAAATCATTTATAGAAACAAAATAGCCACAGTTAAGTTAATGATAAGATGCAATATGATATAAAAGCCCTATTGCATTTTGAGAGAATTTTGGGAGGGATTTGCACTTTTTGTGGGTTTTTGGCTTGGTTTGGTTTGGGTTTTTGTTTGTTCAATTTGTAGTTTGATTTGCTGTATTTTGTGATACTGAGTATTGACCCCAAGGCTTTGCAAAGCACTGACCTACACCCCTACCCTTGTGACTCAGTTACTCTTCTCTTGCTGGAACAAATACGGGACACCCAAAGTGAAGGAAGGAAAGGTTTATTTAGTTCAGTCAGTGGAGGTTTCGGTCCATACTCTGCTGGCTACAAGGCAGAGTGGCACATGACAAAGAGCAACCTTTCATGGGAATGTCAAAGAGCAAGAGGGCAAAGGGAATGCAGCAGCTCTGGCAGCTAGATAGTGTCTCTCCCCTCCTTACATTGAAGTGTGAATTACCTGCCCCAGGGCAACTGTAGCATCCACACCCACAGTAACCAATCACAAACTCCAGAAGCTGCCCCATGACTGCATGAGGCTTTGGGGGAACAAAAGCCTGTACACAAACCTATATACAAATCATATACCTTTTATTATTTTTTATTTTGAGATAAGGTCTTACTGAGTCACTAAGTCTCCTGGGATAGACTATAATTTATGATCCTCCTATCCTAGCTTCCCAGAGTACTGGGATTACACGTGTACAGTACCACTGGTGGCTAGACATTTTTTAAAATTCCTTTTGCGTTTTAATAAAAGATGGACAATTACATAGTCAGGTAGCTGTTTCACTCAGCAGAGTGGAAAATTGGGATAACGCTGTTCTTTGTTAGTCCTTACAGCATGTATGCCCAATTTTCAGCATCCTTTACATCTGTGCCACTGTATTAGGAAAAAAAAAAACTTAAAGGGACAAAGGTGTGTTGGCCTTTTTTTAAATCAAATCTATAAATGATCTGTGTGTGTGCATGTGAGACATGTGAGACGAGGACACATAGTAATGTAAACTAAATCCTTTTTCAAGTTAAGATAGTCATCATCCCAATGATCAGCCACTGAGGTGTAGGAAGATTTGCTGTATGCAAATTTGTAGTTAGGTGTAAAATCTTGTATATAATCTATGCAGCAGTTGGCTCCTGAATTAAAGTAATAGATTAAAAAGATGATATGAATTATGTGGTTAAAAAAGGATAGACAATATTTTGGATCTAGAACCAAAAAAAAAAAAAAGACAGTGGGATTTCCAGCTTGAATAATTGGACGTGTGAGATTATGAATAAATTAAGAGTGTCAATAGAACAGGGGAAGGCTTTTGAGAAATAGAATAGTAGTAATTCCAGTTTTGTGGTGGAGACATTAAAATGTGGAGATGGGGGAGAACTCACATTGAAATGTTGATGACCTGGGTGTGAGCAAACTGAGTCTGAAGTTTTGGTGAAATAGCCAGATCTTAGAAGAGCCTCCTGAGGAGGAGAGCAGAGTGCTGCTGCTGCTGCGCCCGCCTCTGCTGGGCCCCGAAGGGGCACCTAGACGTGCTGTCTCTGTAACCTGCAGCCAGTCCTCAGGCTGTGCCTTCACCCCATTACCAATCTAACAGATGTTGAGTCACTTGAGTTTAACCCTGGTGCTCTTACTCAAGAACCTCAGTTTGTTATTCCTGGCTGCCTGGAAGTAAGACCATCTTTCACACTTTTTCCCTGCGATCTTTATAAGAAAAGTATATCTGGATTTCTTACCATTTTATTAAAATATTGGAAGAGTACATAGACAAAATAAATGGCTCGTTTGTAATTTTTAATTTTACCTGTGTTGTATCACACAAAACTGTGTATTTTTCTGTATATGTGACATGACCACTGTAGTCGGCCATACCTCTCCCTCTGGCTTATTTGCAAACAGTGCCACCCCAGGTGGTATTGTCTGTTAATTTACCAAAATCTTAAACTAGTGTGGTTGAGGGTCAGCCAAATAGCTCAGCAGATTAAAGTGCCTGTTTAGGGAAATGCAGCGGCCAGCTCAATCCCTTGCATGTCCTGCTGGCCCCATCCTGGGGATGCACTGAGACAGTGATTGAGACTGGGTGTGGTGGTGCACACCTGTAATCCCAGCCTTTTAGGAGGCTAAAATCAGGATCACTATGAGTCTGATCTATGCACTGAGACCCTGTAGACCCTTACTAAAATACCAAAAAAAAAAAAAAAGAGAGAGAGAGAGAGAGAGAATAAAAATAAATAAATAAATGAGTATGGTTGAGAAAACAATATGAAGAATTACTACTCTTTAAAATAAAATAAGAATTGTTTAAAATACTCCTCCTAATTCTGATGATTGATTTAAGTTCCTTTTATGTAATTGACAAATACTGAATGAAGTTTGTACCACACCGTGTCTGGGTTTCCAGATTAGCTGCATTCCAAGCTCTTTGGCTAGAAAATGCCCACCTTTAAGTCCCTTGAGAAGTCATCAGAGTACCTGTCACAAGTAATAAATACCCTTATCTTCATTGTTAGTAGTACCTTTAAGGACCAAAATTAAATACAAATTGTAGGAGAACAATGTGGAAAAATGAAAGAACTTAAAGAATTTTTCACCTTATTTTTGTAAGTAGTTTATAAGGCTTTTCTAGTCCAAAGAATTTACATATCCAAAACTATGATTCTAGCGATGGTCTTAAAGTATTACAAGGAAAGCTTAGATTGATTTTTTTTTTTTATTGTTGTATGCATCTATGTGTCTGTCTAGTTAACCTCTCTACTGTTATTTTTATTGTCTCATAGATTCGAAATGTGGAAACAAATCAGTGTCTAGATAACATGGCTAGAAAAGAGAATGAAAAAGTTGGGATTTTTAATTGTCATGGTATGGGAGGTAACCAGGTGAGTAAAAAGGGATGCTTTTAAAATGTTTTACTTTGCTTTTTTATCTGATAGAAATATTTTTCAGTGTAAAGCAAAAATAATAAAGACCATTAAATGAAAAAAGCCTTCAATCTAATTTTTGTTTGTTTGCTTTTTTCCAGACAGTATCTCATTTTGTAATTCAGGCTGGTCTTAAACTCACTGTAGCCCAGGCTGGCCTCAAAACTCCTGAGATCCTCCTGCTATAGCCTTCTCTAATTGCTGGAATTACAGGCCTCTGCCACCACTGCTGGCTAATCTAACGATATTTTTAAATAAAACATTTGTGAAAGCTGAATTGAACGGAACACAAGATTTATTTTGCCCTTTTGTAGTCAAACTACTCTATCTACAGAAAAGGCCATTTTCACTTTTCTCTATAAACTTAGTGGTAGGTTTCTCAGTCATTACCATTACTTTCACCACTTAACAAATCTAAGCCGGGCGTGGTGGCGCAGGCCTGTAATCCCAGCACTTGGGAGGCTGAGGCAGGAGGATTGTTGTGAGTTCGAGACCAGCCTTGAGCTACAAAGTGAGCTTAAAGCCAGCCTGAACTGCATAGTGAGACCTTGTCTCAAAAAAA
>PVKA01017364.1:14957-46019 GCA_004027165.1 Ctenomys sociabilis | reverse complement strand
GCTGTGGTGGCTGTGGCTGTGGAAGCTGCTGTGGCTGCTGCTCCTGCTGCAAACCTACAGTCGTCTGCTGTTGCTGCCCCTCCTGTTCCTGTGGCTCCTGTGGCTGTGGTTCCTGTGGCTGTGGTTGTGGCAAGGGCTGTTGCCAGCAGAAATGCTGCTGCTGCCAGAAAAAATGCTGCTGCAAAAAGCAGTGCTGCTGCTAGGGGGCCGCCCCTCTGGCACCTGTCCTCGAGGTGACCGTAGGGGTGGTGGCTGCAGCGTGGCCAGGTCAGCTGGCTTCTGGTGCCCCATGTTCTCCACCCCATCCTACCTCTGCTTCTGGGAAATCAGCAACAGGATCCCACAGCAGCCTTTGCACTGATCTGACACACTGCTTCCCTTTCTAAGGCAGTCCCATCCTCCTGAACGCCTCCCAAGGACCAGGATGAAGGGCCTCCTGATTCTTCAGGTTAGTAAACTCAGGTGATGCTTTCTACTGTGTTTTCTGCTTTGATCCCTTTTTCACTCGTTCCTATGTGCATTGCTTCATCCTATGTGTTCTAAAAATTAAATGTTCCTTCTGTAGTCATAAACTCTCTAGACAGTGTCTTTAAAGTACATTTTAAAAATAAATAATAAAATACATTAATAAAATTCAAAAATAATTGGAATGTTTCCCTTTCTATTTCTTTGCTAAATTTCTTTAAAAATGCCGTTACTAAGACCTTGTAAGTGGTACGCACCCAGTCCATACACACACAGGCACACACACAAAGCAGAGTTCCACGCTGACCTAAGGAATCACAGGCCACAGGGAAGGCACTCTAGAGCGTGGGAGCTGGTGTGATTCAGAGAAGCCAGAGCAGCTTTAGAAAGGCAGTTGGGAAGTTCATAAGAGTTAGGACATGAATGTTGACTGGGGAGACAGATGATATAAGAAGAGCCAAAGAGTGACAAACCAGAAATTCAAGATAATTTGAAGGCTCAGAAACAATAATAATTTATAGAGTATCAAGAGCAATATTTTGTATAACATATATATATATATATATATATATGACAGGGTCTACAGGGTCTCACTACACAAATCAGACTCATGGTGATCCTCCTGTTTACAGCTTTCCAAACACTGGGATTGCAGGCACACGCCACCCTACCCATTCTCATTCATCATGTCAGTGCACTCCATGTGCAGGGCCTGCAAGGCATGCCAGGGATTGAATCCCTATCCCTGCTTCGCCTAATGCACTGAGCTACCTGACCATCCCTACATCAATAATTAAAAATAAACTAGGAAAGGTAGACAAAGCTGTAAGAGCTGGATGGCTGGGGTTCAGTAGGAACAGCAGCTACAGTGAGCTCACGTTGCCCTGTATGGTAAGGCGCTCTCCAAGGGTCACCTGTGTCGTAGATCATACTGCGATCGAAGGACTCTTACAGAGTCCATGCACAGACAGGGACACAGCACAGGGCACCTGAAAGTAAGGTGCTTACAGCAACAGCAGGGCCAGTGGATCTGGGACACACAGCACTGCAATGCACCTGGGACACCTGGGCATGGAGACATAGACACGGGTGCGGACATGAAGAACTAGTTAGGCCACTGGGAAAGCCGAAGCTGGGTCCTAGGAAAAGCAGCACGTTCAAAGTAAGAGCAGAGTGGGAGCAGCAAGCGTATCTGAGGTACGAAAGCTCTAACACAAAACCACACAAATGAGGGCAATGTCTACAAAGGCAACATAAAAGCCCACAATGACTGAACAACGCAAGTGGTCAAGACACACACTGCACATCTACATTCACAGTGCACTACTGTAGAAGACACAGTGCTCATAACCCACCACAAAATGCTCTCCCCTTCTCCCCGTTGAGCCCTTCCCCATCGTTCTTGCCACTTTCTGAAGCAGTTCTGGGAGCACTCTTTCAGAAATGTGTCTACCTGATGTCATCCAAGTACAGCGAATGCTGCTACCAAATGTCACCCAAAGGAAAGGCTGCCTTGCAGAAACATTACAGCACATTCTGCTTCACCTTAGGCCCTGGATCTGTCATCATCGACACCTGGATCTTCCCCAAATCAAATGACCTTGTGCAGGAGGATGCCTCCTGACCTGTGGGGCAGAGAGGCATTTTACAGTGTAGTGATAGCAGCGTCTGTGTAGGCTGTGTAGTTCTGAGGTATCTCTGTCCCATAAACCAGCACAAAAAAACTGTCTAATGGTGGTGTACTCGGAACCTGACTGTAAAATGGTAGTGTATGCCCATGTGAGGCCAGCAAAGACTCAGAAATGGAATAAAAAAATGTCACTATGCCAAGTGGGACACTCAGCCTTCGGACCTGAATCTGCAGGCTCCAGCGAAGCTGTGCCCTGAGTAAGGCCTTCATGTCCCATCTCACTACACAAAAATCCCACGGCCTTGAAAGGAGAAAGTTTGAATGGACTCAGAACACTGAGGCAGCCATGGCACTGCACGGAATAACACTCATGAAAGAGTTATTGTGTATGTTGTGCATATAAAAAGTTTCCTTTGTAAAAAAAAAAAAAAAAACCTTCCTCTGCGTGTTATACGGGTGATTATATTTCTGTGTCATCCATATGTATACTATACGTATGTACGATACAGTATATATTCATGTAGATATAATGTTGGATTACAGATATCACTAATAAACACTATAAAATATTCCTCAGGATATGTATGTGTCACATATGTTCTAAGCATTATATTTCTATATATTTGCATGCACACATACATGTGCTCAAAGTGGTATTTTATGACTCGATGCCTGATTTTAAATAATTTGTTATTTGTGAAATATATGTTCTCCAATATGTCGCTTGCATTAAGGCCAGTGTGCACCTCCTTCTGTCTGTTTCTGACCCAGCTTGGATCAACGGGATTCTTCCATTCTTGCCTTTGTTTTTACTTCCTGCTCTGGTTTGTACAGGACCGGCGATCACAGGCAGTGTCACCATAGCAGAGACCTTTAGACACTGCATGCAGCAGAGGCAGGGACATGGGGGTCCTCCACACAGGCAGTTCTGTGTTCTTTAACAATAGGGGACACATTCTCACAAAAGTGTCATCTGGTGATTTTTGTCAAATTGCAGAAGCCTGCATGGTGCAGGGTGTGTTACAGCCAGGCTGCCTGCCGCACCTGTGGAAGAGGATGCCACTGTCCAGGGTTCAATAGAACACAGGATCAAGGCTCTCTGTGAATCACAGGTGTGTGAGGCTCCTGCAAGCCTGACAGTCTTATAGTTAAAAAAATGTTAATACATAGGAGGAATACACTTCAAATAACACTAAAAATTAGCACAGGGCATAAATCAGCAGCATGCTGTTACTCGGCCTCATCAGATATTCTCAGACATTACAGACCGCATGTAACTGCGGGTGCTTTGGTTTCCCGTGGCCAGCAGTGCTGGGCCTCAGTGAGATACAGCTTTGCCCTTCAGTGGCTACAAGGTCACCAGGCCAGAGGAAGGCCTCAGCGCCTTCAGAGCCGATAGCACTGTCAATGTTAGTGCTGCCCATCGTGGTCAGGAAAGAACCAAGGTCCTCCGCCCTGGAAGAGCCCCGAGAACTGTGCTTCCCTGCTGGCTTGCTCAGGGGAAGAGGTGAGGAAGGCTCCCTGCTGGCTCCCTGGACAAACCGCAGGACCCGGCCTCCACTGGGTTTCTGCAGCCTCCTTAACCTGTTAGAATGAGCAACGCCAGCAAAGGCATTCACCACAGAAACACAGCCTCATGGGATTCTGTGATTCAGAGTCTCCAGGACACAGAGTCTGGATCATCAGCAGGGCCCTCGGGTGTCAGCACAGCACCCTTGGTCTCCTCTGCATTTTCAGTTCACTCAAGGAATGCTTGCCATTCGTATTTTTTGATAGGCTAGTTGAACTAGAACTAGATAATAGGTCTTATGATAAGAAAATAGTATGTTGCTGTACAAGTATGCTGCTTATCCATCTGATGAATTTCAACTATCAATTATTAAGAAGTATAGTGTTCTTAAATTGTTTCTTAGCTAAATTTTTATAAACATGTCATGCATCAAGAATAGCAGATTCCTTCAGGATACTGGGCTGCAAACAAAAGAAATTTATTTTCTCAGAGTTCTGGCACCTGGGAACTTGACTTCGATGGGATGTTTTCTCTGCAGTCTCTGTCTCTGCTGCCAGGTGGCTGTCACGGTGCTGTGCCTGCATGTGGCTTGTCCTCCATGCACTCCTATCCCCGTCACTCTCTTATCTGACGGAACATCAGATGCTGGGCGAGCGGCACCTGCCTGCAATCAAAGCACTGGGAAGGCTGAGGCAGGAAGAGCACCACAAGTTTGAGGATGGGCTACATAGTGAGTTCAAGGCCAGCCTCCACTACACTACAAGATGCTGTCTCAAAAAAAAAAAAAAAAAAATGAGTTGGAGATAAAGCTCAGTAACACAGCACCTGCCTGGGAATATAAGGTTCTAAGTCTGGTTCTTGGTACCAAGGTGGAAAAAAGAAAACAATAAAATCAGCCGTAACTCTGTCCTTAGGGCTTAATTACACCCTTAAACGTCTTTTCTCCATTTACAGTGACTTTGTGGCGAGAAAACTTGCATATAAATTTTAAAGATTCACAGTTTACTCCATACTCCGTATCATTACCGTGAGCCTACATAGGCAGAGTACTTAGAACAAAATGTATAGAATTAAGGGAATCCCCAGAGTAAAATTAAAGTAAACTACTGAGATAAAAGGAAGAGCGAAAGTATGACTGGCGCATCCTGCGGTGTATTCCTACTGGGTCAGAACCATGTGTCAGCCAGGCAGTGTCTGTGTTATTCACAGCAGGAAAGATTAGAAATGACCTGGAAACCCATCACTGCTACAGTGTGGATCTTGCATGTGCCTAAGAGGCCACCCATTGAAACCTGACCCCCATCTTGGCCTCAGTGAGGCAGGGGTGGCTCCTCTAAAAGGTGTGAACAAGCAGGAGGTCTGTAGGTCCCTGGTCACCATGTTGTTGGACCGCAGGTCTTTTTTCTCATATATTTAGTGAGAATCTATGGGGTGCACAGACTCTCACTACTTACACCAGATTCGTAGTGATCCTCCTCTTTCCAGCCTCCTAAGGGCTGCACTGGGGCCAGGGAGGTAGCTCAGTTGAATAAGCCTTTCTTGTGCCTTGTTTCTTGCTCCTGTCACAAGGTAAGCAAGTTCCTTCCAGGCTCTCCTGCCACCCTGCAGCCCTGATGGTGCCCAGCGATCCTGGGCAGAGGCTGACCAGGCTGTGAAAGCAAAGGAACACAAACCATATGGAGCAAAGGCTTTAAGCCAGACACAGAAGGACAAAAATACCTGAAAACCAAGCAACACTTTTCCCCTCCTCCTATATCTGCTATAGTGACTTACATAAGTTAGAGAGCAGGGGAGAGAAGCATGAAATGTAAAAATGAGTGAGAAGCCAGCGGCCATGTGTTTTATTCTGAAGTCCTACTGAAGAGAAAGCCACTGGGAGGGACCGAATGTTACACTGCTCTGTCACAGCACCTGCGTTTACATAGCACATTTTTTAAAAGGATGCATAAGATACTAAAAGACACTTAACAGCATATCTCGAGGGATGGGAATTTATGGCTGAAAGGTCATCATGGAGGGAAGTTTATTTCTCTTAGATTCTCTTTTCTATATGTAGAATTCTGAGAAGTGGGGGGAAGTCACTATGACGCCAGTTCATGTTGAAGTAGCCCAGCCTGACAAATTGTCTGGGAACAGAGTCTTTGATAGGGGGGTTTCAGGAACACACTTATCTGGGGAAGACCCTGGGAGGCTGGGTTCTACAATGGAAGACAGGGATGGCCTCACAGCTAATGAGCTTAACACTGATACTGCTTTCAGAGAACAAATCCCAACAAGACATTGTGGCTTTCAACAAACTTTTCAAAATGCCACCCATGCATGGTACATTCTAGTGAGAAAGGATGTGGCCTATACAGTAAGCCGTCTCTCCATCTCCCTCCTTCTCTTGTCTGTCCCTCCCCGTGGGTGCCCAGCCACATTCATCATTTACCTACAGGTATTTGCATGTTCAGATGACTCCATTGGTCATCTTTATTTCCTGGCCTGGTAGCAGAATCAAGCTGCATTTGTTTTTCAGAAAATTGATTTTGAAACTTAGCAAATACCTCAGAGATCCTCCGGGCCAGTTAGTTCGGATCTGGTTGAAGGCTTTTCCACTGGTGCCTGTTTTCTCTGTCTCTGGATTAGGATTTCTCCACTTCAGCACTATGGCCTTGTAGGATACACAGTTGTTTCTGGAGGGAACTGGACAATAATATGACATCCTGACTCTTTACCACTCAATGCCAATCACACTGCACTGCATCCCGCGACCAAGATGTAACAACCCAACCTCAGACAAGTGTACCTTCACACACACACACACACACACACAAATTATATACACAAATAAAATACAAGCCTTATTTCATTATTGATACACATTTAGACTCTTCTTTGATTATAAATGTTATCTCTCAATGATAAACATTTAAACATGAAATTTGTGGTTTGAAACACAAGTTCTAATGGACTCAGCTTAGTTCCTCCCATCTGAACCTCTACCCAAAGGATCTGCATTGCCTGGCCCTACTCCTGATAATACTGGGCATTTCTGCTGACCTGAAAGGCACACAGGCACTTAACTGGGCCACAGTCACAAGCCGTATTTCCTGTTTATTGATCATTATAGCTTCTTAGCTGACAATTGCTGGTTCGCAGCTTTCGTGATCTGTGTTCTGCCAGATCTTGTGTAAGTGTCATGAGAGACTGTCTCATTTAGTGTTCCATCCCTAAGACCAGAAAACAGGCAAGAAAAAAGGAAGAACAGGGAGGGGAAGGGAAAAGTGAGAAGGGTCAGGAGCAGAGTGGTGAGGAGGGGACAGTGGGAAGGGGAGAGTGAAGAGGGGAGGGGCAGACTGCTGTGAACTTTTCCTCAGTGAACTCGTAATCTAGTCTTATGTCTCATGGGTCAGTGAGGAGACTGTGGATTCCTCGGCTACTGAGTTTTCCACACATAGGTCTACTTGGTTGAGCTTATAAACTGTATTTTTCAGGTCTTTGGTGAAGAAATGTAAGTGGTAGTACTCAATCCTTCCTATCAGAGAGGCACATTAAATTACCCATTCTAGCACTCACCACTCACCGGCTCATGGCAATAAAACTTGCCTGTACTGTGAGTCCTTCTGTTCTGAGATTCTCTGCAGACAGTGACCACCTTACTTCTCAGTTGGCCCCACTCCCTGAGATGCTTGCATCCCTCCTTGATATGCACTGGCTCCCATCTTCAGCCTTATCCTTCAGGAGTCAATCCCCCACTCCCAGGGGACCTGGTGGAAACTTCCAATGAATCCAGTCTTTATCTGAGTCCACTGGGGTTTCATCCCTTCAGCTGATGTGAGGAGCAGGGTCCCAGGAAGCCCGGCCAGCGTGCACAGCTCTCTCTGGCCAGCAGCACTTCAGTTCTGCCCTGAAGACAACTGCTGGTTCACAGCTTTCATCCTGACAAGGATCCTTCCAAAGTAACTTGCAGAGCAGTGAGAACGTCCAGATGTGCCCATTGCACCCTTCACTGCCATCTTCAGCCTCTCTGTGCCATCAGCAGTCACTCCATGTGGGGTTGGGTGGAGGGTCATTGGGCGACTTTGGGATCCTCTTGGGGGCTGGTGCGGCCGGCTTCTGGGTGTGTCTGGTGCTCACGGAGTCCTGGCCCTGGGATCTGGGCCTAGTTTCTGGCCCCTTCTGCTCCGGCTCTTGGTGCCTGGCTCCCTTGCCACCACCTTTGCTCTGCCGTGAAGCAGTCACCTTGGAGGCGGCCAGCTGTGGACCGAACCTGCGAGCCTAAGAAGAGCTTCTTCTTGGAAGCTGTGGGGTCCTATGCCCAACAGAAGGAAGCTGGTAGTCCCCACCACCCACGGCTCACGCTGGTTCCGGAAGCTGCAGAGGCCTTGTTTTCCTCTACTCCGCGAAGCCAGTTTTTTCCTGCATCTAAATTTCCACCTGGGCGCCTGCTAGGCACAGAAGCCAGCAGCTGAGCCGCTTTCTTGTCGTGACAGGAAATGGAGGTAATGTCTGCACGTCACGGACCAAAGTGGCCGCCTACTGGACGAGAGGGCAGAACTCCGCGACTTAGCAAGCATCTATAATGTGGGGACAGTTTTCCCTGGGGAACTTTCCAACGCCTTCCTAAGAAGGCGTTGAGTGGGAGCCTTCCGGAGGCTTGTTACAGAGGAACTCCTGGAGTAAGGGTTTCAACTCATGAAGTCAAGATACGAGCAGAAGCCTTGGGAAAACTCATGCTTAGGGTCACTTTTTAAAGTGCCACCACATTCAGATGGGTTTCCATTTGGGGTGGTGACTGCTGCAGCAGTAAATCTGCCTTGATTTATTTTCCAGTTCTCTCCCCACACACCCCACGGTCCATGTTCTTTTCAATATTAACATTTCTGGTCCATATCTACGAAGATAGTCTCTAGGCAAAGAAGGTAAGTAGCTTTTCTTAGATGGTGGAGCAAGCATGGCTTTGGGTTTTCTCCACCCTTTCAGGACAGCCATGGGGGGCTTCTGATCTTGAGGTAAGAGAGTTCAGGGTACAGCAGCAGGAGAAGCAGTGCTGGTCTGGGTGGAGTGAAGGTCCTGCAAGTGGAAGCACCGATATGAACTCACCGGGAAGTCGGCTTTAGGAGAGCCCAGAGCTTTTGCTGCCCGAGAAGCCAGGTCGTGGCCTTACCTCAGAGTGAGCAGGTGGGAACAAAGGCTGCACCTACTCAAGCGAGCCTTAGATTTAGTCATATATTTTTCAGCTGTCAGAAAATATAATGCAGTGTCTACAATCATCTGTGGAGTAGCAGATAGTGGAGATAAAGATTATGCTGCATGTGAGTGGTGGGTGCTCCTGACTTAGTGAACCCAACTCCCCAGAGGAGGTGGACACACTGCAGGAGAGAGAGACAAGCCAATTCTCCCAGGAGCCAAGGGACAGTTCCCTATGGAATCGCGAGTGTGCCCGTGTGCGGTGTCCTGAGGGCTAGTCACTGTGCCTGGCACAGTGTTACAGCTCATATATGGATGGGAAGCACAAATGAGCAAGTAACAGACCCACAGGACACAATGAGAAGCCAGCATGACCATGTTTCCACCCCTGAGAAAGGGCAGAATGGCAGAAAGAAAATTGTGAACATTTCTGTCTTGTGAATCTGGAGTAATAAATTCTATATAAACTATTAATAAGCAGAATTTCTATGTATGTTTTCTGACATGGTGACCAAGTACTCTTTTCCTTAAGAATGCAAAAGTAGGGGCTGAAGAGATAGTTCAGTGGCATAAGTGCCTGCCTAACAAGCACAGGGTCCTGAGTTCAATTCCCAGTACTAAAAAAGAAAAAAAGAAGAAGAAGAAGAAGAATGCAAAAGTAGCTTAGCAAGAAAAAATATATTTGGGGAGTTGAGTAGTTTACAAGATTAAAAGGGACAATTCTTGAGGAATAACTACAGAGATATACAAAGAGGAGAGCACCTGTTAGATTTTCTCATCCATGATTCTTCAGACATTTGATTTGGGGGCCAGGAAAGAGCTCAGTGACATAAGTACCTGCCTAACAAGCAGAAGGTTCCAAGTTCAATCCCCAGTACCACACAAAAAATAAATAAATAAATATTTAAAAACTTGTTTAGGTCTGGCCAAATAGCTCAGCAGATTAAAGTGCCTGTAAATAGGCACAGGGGCTGGGAATTCGATCCCTGGGCCTGCTATGCTGGCCCTGCCCGCAGGACACCCTGAAATAGCAACTGATACTGGCACACCTGTAATCCCAGCTCTTGGGAGGCTGTAAACAGGAGAATCATTATGAGTTCGATCTAGTAGTGAGACCCTGAATACCCTCTAGACCCTTCCCTAATGTACAGAGAAAAAAACACAAATATATACATTTGATTTGGAATACTAGGAAGAGTCGCTACCTGATTTAAAAAAAAAAAAAAAAACAGTGAACAAAAACTATCACAACCCCTGGCATCACCAGAGAGGAGTCAGATGAGGTGAAGTCTCTGGAGGGAGCAAGAATCCTGCTCCTTCTGCTGGGAGCCCCTTATGCACCAGCTCTAGGGAGAAGAGAAGAGAGAGAGAGGCACCTGACCACCTCCTTGCTGGTATTTGGCTCCACTGTCACAAAGGAGTCCCATAATGGTTATTTAAGGTCTCACTAAAAGTGCAGCAAGGTCTCCTGGGAGCTGTGCACACAACCGGAAGCCCTACCTGCTACAATGGCTAGTGTTGGAACTGATAATCTTATACCTGTATGGCAAACAGACCTTAGCAGGAGCTGTTCCTTTAGGAAGCCCGAAACTTCCTTACTAAAGGCTGAGTATGGGGATCACAAATTACAAACTGAGTCTAGGGGACGTCACTTATTCTTGTCCTGCCTTGTTTTTGTCCTGCCTTTGACCCAAATGGGAAGGCAAGAACTCCCTTCTCTTTCCTGGCCACTGCTGGAAGCCCTAGGGCTAACAACTATGGCACTCACAGGGCAAGATAGAACCTGCCTGAGTTGATAAGGTGCCTAGGGAATCTCTAGTTTCCTCACTGCTCCCTGTC
The DNA here is from genome assembly GCA_004027165.1 of Ctenomys sociabilis. Lineage (NCBI taxonomy): Eukaryota > Metazoa > Chordata > Mammalia > Rodentia > Ctenomyidae > Ctenomys > Ctenomys sociabilis. The sequence goes on along the minus strand of PVKA01017364.1, from coordinate 35,403 downwards.
TCATCCTTGTCCTCATGTTTGTCCTTGTCCTTGTCCTTGTCCTTGCAAGAATGTTTTGTTCTTCTTACTGGCCCAAAACAGCTGTCCTTGAAAACACCCACTGCCCTTCATCCATTGTCCTTGATGCAGATGGAAGGATAGACAATAGGGTTCTGGCGCCTCATGGCCTCTTGTTCCCCATAAACAACTGGTCACCCCAGAGCCCTCCTGCCCACCTCTGATTTTCTCCTTCTTTCCTTCCCACTGTGCACCGTAATCTGCACAGTAGCTTGGGAACCCACCGCAGTGGTCTCTGATAACTGGCACCGTAGAAATGGTCCTCAATAGCTGGGGAAGTGAATGAAGTCTTGGGCACAAATATCACGGACAGCCATAGAAGTGGCCCAACACAGAGGGTGTCCACAAGGAGACAAAAGGCCATTCCCCTCCCCACTCAGGTGTGAAGCACAGCACTGCTTGTCCATACTCAGTAGATGTCACATGCGTGACTGCTCAGGAAGCACAAGCAAGCGTGTGCAATGTCCTGCTTTTTTCTGTAAATTCCTATTGCATTTAAAATGCATAGGCATCTTATAATTAGAATAAAAAAATTGTTGCTTTGAAAGTTTTATAATTGCTAATCAAGAGGGAAATCTACATGGCAAGTAATATAGCCCTCACAATAGCCCATAAATCAAAAGAAATGAGAGAGAAATTGAATCAGACCAGAAGAACAAATGCTTATATGTGTGGAAATTTAATCACAGCAGACTCTTTGCATGATAAGCAACATATCAATCACAGTAATCAAGTAACCTGCCCCTGAGTTATGGATTTCACTACAAATAATGGTATGGATGTGCCGGAAGTGATATCACACAGCTGAATTTCCATTTATTTCAGCAGAGACTGAAATCAAGGACTATCCACGTGGTTGGCTTGATGAGGAGCGTGGAGCTCTGCCAGCTAAGACAGCCAGCAAGATCAAGATGGCAAGGCTGCTTCTGGGCAGAGGGCTGGAGGGGGGGCGGTGCAGTGGGAGAAGGGACACAGAGTCATTTCAGCGAGTCACACGTGTGGTGTTAAGAAACACCTAAGGTCTGCCTGAAATCAGCCATGACGGTCTGTGCAGCCTCCCCGGGCGATGCAGGAGGAGCTGATCACACCAGCCGGCCTGCTCCTGCTTTGGACCTCAAGGCTCACATGGGCGCAGACAAGAGCTGCAGAAACTCTCGTGGGGGAACCGTGTGCACTGCGGGCGCTCTGTGCAGCCTGGTTATCTAATGGAGAAGTAGTTTCCTTTTATGTGACTCTGCAGCACCTACATTGTTGGAAATATTAGACAGGAAAATGCTTTGTAAAGATAAAACACTACCTCTTTCTACTGCTGACATTTTAAGAGGAAAAAAATTCTCTCTTGTATGGGTTATCTGCAGCATCTCTGAGCTTGACTCACTACTAATCAGGACAATCTCTCTCCCAGGTATAGCAACCAAAACTGCCTTAGACATGGCCGGGGCACAATCACCTGCAGCCACCATAGCGTGCCACTGCTGTACGAGCATGTAGGGAAATAGCCCACGCTCCCCACACGGCACTCAGGCAGAGGACGCAAGTTTAGGAATGCCCTCAGAAGATGGCTAGAGGGTTTTGATTAAAACCCTTCTCTGTGTTTGCATTTTTCCTGAGTGGCTCTGGAGCTCCTGTTCCTGAAGAAACTAGGTTCCTGGGGCTGCTGGTGGAAGAAGACGAGAGGGGCTGTCCCTCCCTGTGGTAAGGAGAACTCCACCACAGCCACTAACAACGCCAACCAAACGATGCTGCCTTCCTTTTTAAAAATGTAAAGAAAATCAAGGCATTAAAAAAAAATGTTGTCAGTGCTTTTTTCTTGTCGATACCATAGCAAGGTATCTTCACAGGAAGGTGCACCTGTTATGTAACGGGCGCCATGGGAAGCTTAAGAAGGGCTTTTGAGAGACACAGGCTGTGAGAATTATACTCCAGCAATCCCACAACCAAGGAAAGGGACAGAAAGAGCCTGGGACTGTTCCTCAGAGGAAATCTACCATGGAGTGACTCTCACGGGATCTTGTCCGCTCTCTTTCAATGCCTCTGACAGCCTGGGTAGGAGGCTCCTTACCTGCCAACAACAAATCCAGCTTTGTCTCTCAGTTCCCCTGGAAACCCTCCACCATGAGTCTTCTTTGGCCCAATTTATTTTACCCCGCTCCCGTCCACAAATTCACGTCAGCGCGCTTGATACAGGGATAGACACAGCAAAGCACGGCCCTGGCTTCAAAGAGCTCGGTCTCCTTGGGAACAGATAGAGGGCTATGCTCTGGCAACTGGCAGCGTAGGGCCACGAAAGAGAGGGACAAAGAACAGAAAAAAGTGTCGCTGATAGTGTGCTACTGTCCATACTATCTGGATGGTAGCAGCAAGGAAAGGAAAACTCAGTTGTTTAAAATAAAACCAGAAATTTGCCAAGAGCCCTCAAATGGAGACAGATATATTGCTTTAAATGGCCTTTTTAAAATGACCTGTTATAATATAAGGGCCAGGGAGATAGCTCAGTGGAATAAGTGCTTGCCTGGCAAGCACAAGGCCCTGAGTTCAATCCCTGATACCCACATCATCCACAGCCACACCCACACCCTCTGCACCCCTAGGTCGGTGGAATCCGATCTGGCCAGCATGTCAGCACACCTGCAAACACGTGTCCGTTTATGTTCCCGTGAGGTGAGTGGATTCTGTTTCTCTCCTTATCAAACTGGCTATGAGGAATCATCCGACAGCAGTAGACCCCTCTCGGGGCCGGGAGATGGCTCAGTGGAATAAGCGCTTCCCTGGAATAAGCACTTCCCTGGCAAGCGCAAGGGTCTGAGTTCAATTCCGGGTTCTGCCAAAAAAAAAAAAGCAGTAGACCTCTCAGGGTCGCATTTAAAGTTACCTCATGGAAAGATGTGGAGGGAGACTAGAGGCCTGTGGAAACATGAAGAGGCCCCTGGTCTAACTTGTTTACCTAGTCATCCCTTATTTATTTTAGAGACAAGGTCTTGGGTTAATAGCTGTGTGAAGAGTGATGAGCATGTCCTGGAGGAGCTAGAAACAGAAGGGGAGAGGCAGCTGAAGAGCCTTCTTCAGCATCAACTTGATACTTCTGTCTCCATTGAGGAATGTGTCTCTAAGAAAGAAAGTTTCGCCCCTGGTACTATGTACAAGCCCTTTGGGAAAGAAGCAGCTGGGACTATGACTTTGTCCCAATTCCAAACATTGCATGAAAAGGACCAAGAGACTGCTTCTCTCAGGGAACTAGGACTCAATGGAACAGAAATCATGATTTGGAAGAGCCATATTTCTGGTGAAAAGAGGACAAAGCTGAGGGCAACTCCTGAAGCAATACAGAATCATCTTCAAGATATTGAAGAAAGAATCTGAGAGCGTCAGCGCATCCTTTGCTTGCCACAGAGATTTTCAAAGAGCAAACAGCTGACCCGGCGAGAAATGGAAATAGAAAAGTCTGTATTTCAGGAAGCTGATCGTCACTCTTTCCTTAAGGCTCTGTATTACGAAGGTATATGATCCTCAGTGACGTTAATGTGTCTTATCACTGAGAGAAAGACTTGACATCAGAGCATGAATTGTGAAAAAATAGTGAATAGAATAGAGGAAAGACAAGTTATTACTCCTCCAAAGAAACATATAGTCCCATGACAGAAAAGAATATATGTGTAGTTAACTTCATGACAACATGGAATTTTTTATTGTCGAGATGTAAATGAAATGCTAAAGGAACAGAAAACTAGAGCATCTAAGTCTAGTTGGGGGAGTCAGAAGTTGACATTTATATTATCTTAACAGATTTTCTAGATGAAGGGGAAAGGACATTATAGATAGTGAATAGGAACAGGACTGAAAGGACCTGGTGCATCTAGGGAACAATAAGAAGTTCTGTGTGAGAAGGCAATGGCATACGGCAGGGTGATGATGACATAGAAAATAAAGGTAATGTCAGACTGTAAAAGGTCTTTAAACTGAAATAAATAATAGCACAAAATATGTACCTGAATACTACATGTTTTAACCAGAAAGAATTAAACACTCTAGTTTTATTAGGAACCATGGAAGGTTCACAGAACTTAAATGGTTCCTGACCTTTTGCCAGGTATAGTCTTGTTGGAGATATTAGTATATAACAATTAGTAACAATGCCAGATACCACTGCTAAGTGCTATAGTAATGTAGAGTTTTATTGGTGTGACTGAAGAAGGCCTCTCATTGGAGGTAAGACTTAAATATATTTTCAGTACTACCTATTCAGAAAGGAGAGGGAATGGCATTTCAGTTACAGTAGCTGTCTGATTACTACTGACTGGGCAAATTGTGAAAAACAATGTTGAAAATGTAATTAAGAATTTTACTTTTTATTTGGTTGATTGTATGCATGTAGCTATGCAGAGGAACTTTTTCACTAAGTTTGAATAAAGTTAATAAATTTTTGAGCCAAAAAAAAAAAAAAAAGAAAGATGTGGAGGGAAGCAGCACATCCTCAGACTGTAAGAACAGATGTCCCATCCTCCGGGAGAACCCTGCAGTTTACAAGAGCACCTCATCCTTGTCTTTGTCGCAATAGGAGCGGTGCCTACCATGCCCGCTGGGGTGTAGCTCTGAAATTCACAGGCAGAGCTCCCAAAAGGTAAGAGGCTGAGGGAAGAAAACCCAAACACGGGGGCCCCAGAAGAACTTTTTTTTTCCAGAACGGGGAATTGAACTAAGGCCCTTGTGCTTGCCAGGGAAGTGCTTATTCCACTGAGCCATCTCCCCGGCCCCTTCACCTTCCACTAGAGGCCTTTACCAGTGTTTATCGTTAGGTAAAGTTTTTTTTTGTTTTTTTTGTTTTTTTTTTGCCTTTTTGAGACAGGGTCTCACTATGCCGTTCAGGCTGTCCTTAAGCTCACTTTGTAGCTCAGGCTGGTCTCGAACTCACAACAATCCTCCTGCCTCAGCCTCCCGAGTGCTGGGATTACAGGCCTGCGCCACCACGCCCGGCAGGTAAAGTTTTATTTAATTAGTTGGTTACTCTACTTCCATCCATGAGTAAACAAAAACGAAACATTTTAAACATTTCTACTGTAGCCAAGAAATGTATAATAATAATAATAATAATTAATAATAATAATAATAGTCCTGGGGACAACCCGCTCGGTCCACCCTTCTGTCCCTCTCTTGGACAAGAGCGTTCTTTGCCTCAATAAGTATATTCTGCTCGTTAAAAAAAAAAAAGAAGAAGAAGAAAAAAAAAGTCCACAGCTGAGTACAGCGCCGTGGTGGTGGTGGCGGACTCCCGCGGAAGGGCTTGGGGTGGATTTCCAGCCAGAAAGCAGCGCTGATTACAAACCCTGACTCAGGAGTCAGGAGGGCCCAGCATTTCCCTCTTCGATTTCTTCCTGCGCAAAATCAGGGCTTACAGAAAAATAAAAGGACTTATTTATAAAATAACCAATGATGGAGGCTGCTGCATTCAGTTCGTCTTGCTTTATTAACCGTGGTGGGGGAGAGGTCAGTATGTCACTTTAAGTGGAGCCTTTCCGCTAGAACGCCCAGCTCCTGCTCGGGACACGCGGGACCCAACGCTCGCAGACTTGGGCTTCCGCCTCTGCAGCCCAGGCCTGCAGAGACTGAAGGAGCGTATGCAAAGTAGGGGCGTGGCCTCCGCTCGGCAGGAACGCCCCCGCCGCCGGCCCCGCCCCTCCGGAGAACCCAAGTACCGCCAGCGTCGCGCGGGCGGGGTTGTCGGAGCAGCGAGCAGCACCCGATCTTATAGGTAAGAACTTGGCCCCTGTCCCCAGCTCGGAGCCTGGTGAGGCTAGGCTTGCGGGACGCCCTGGGCCGTGGAGCTTTTCAGCTTGGCCGCTTTCTGATTGTGCCAGCCGAGGTGCGGGTGCTGGGACCCGCCGGGCCAGGTTTGGCTAGAACTCCCTCGTGCGGCCACCTGGAAAAGCAGCTGAACTAAACCGGCGATTGCAGACAAGCGCTAGCAGCTCCCAGGAGTACACCCCTGTTTGCAAGTTTTAACTGAGAAGAAATTTCAGCCCACAAGCCCAAACTTGGGTCCAGATGTGATACAAAGGTCTCCCTTAGTGGGGCAAAGGAAGGCATATTTGGGGTTACTAGAACAGATTAATTTTTAAACGTCTTTTTAACGATCTGTTAAATTATCTGTTGAAAACTACTTGATTTTTTTTTTTTTTTTTCTGGAACCAGGGATTGAACTCAGGCCCTTGTACTTGCCAGGGAAGCACTTATTCCACTGAGCCATCTCCCCAGCCCTGAAAACTACTTGAATTAAAATTTAAAAATACAAACGGGCCTCACAGTAACCCCGCTGGGAAGGACGCCTAATTCATCCGTAATGTATAGGGCATCCATCCATGACCCCCTCGCTGCTGCAAACTTGCTAAGGTTTGAGCTTCTGAACTGCAGCTGGTTTGGAGAGGGTGAGGAGATGACGTACTCCAAAGTGATTGTCACAAGGCTGGGCGCAGCGCTTGTTCTGTATGCAGGCAGCACTGCAAGAACCTAATTAATTAATTATTTTAATTATGTTATTCTCACACAAGAGTTTTGCTCCTATCATATCAGAATACGTTGCTGTCTCCTAAGGCAAAAAGTGTTTATTTTATTAAATTACATATTTTATTTTATTTTGATTTTGGCACCGGGGATTGAACTGTGGACGTTGCACTTGCTTGCATTTCTTTTTTTTTTTTTTATGTATTTGGTACAGGGTCTCACTTCGCAGCTTGGACTCATAGTGATCCTCCTGTTTTCAGCTTTCCCAGAGCTGAGATTACCGACCTGCACCACCACGCCAGCTCAGCATTCCCAGGGGCAGGGCTGTCACAGTGTATGTTGCTGGGGATCAAACCTGGTCCCTGTGCTTGCCTAAGCAAGCACTTAGTCTGCCCAGCTATCTTACCAGCCTTGCTTGCATATTTTAAACAGACTAAAATATAACTAATTTTCCAAATATGCTTTTTCTTGTTTTTTTTTTAGTTGCCGTAATAACTAAAATGGACCCAAAAAATAGCTTTCATTCCTCATTTTTGCTAAAAGAACAATGTGTGTGATGAAGGATGCAATTTAGGAATATAAAAGGACAAAATCACGGCAATCGAACCTCATAATTTTAACTGGCTTATTTTCTGTCCTAGAAGTGGGCAGCACTTCATCCCACAGAACAAGTATTTCAATGTACTAAGCTGAAGCAGTTGGTTCCGCAGACAGAGAAAAGACAAAGAGAGAACAAAGTCAAAGAACCAATCACTTCACTTTCATTAAGAGGCAGGGACAGAGACAGAAGTAAAGGAAAATAACTGATTAGGTTAATCAGTCCAAAGGGCTGGCCAAATAGCTCAGCAATTCAAAGTGCCTGCAGGCAGGTGCAAGGGTTGGAGGTTTGATCTCCAGGCCCGCTGTGCCAGCCCTACCCCTGAGGCACGCTGAGACAGCAATTGAGACTGGGCATGGTGGCACGCACCTGTAATCCCAGCTCTTGGGAAGCTGTAAACAGGTGGATCACTACAAGTCTGATGTAGTAGTGAGACCCTGAACACCCTGTAGACCTTTCCCTAAAATACAAAGAAAAAAACAAAACATCAGTTACTTTAGGTTACTTTTGCAAGAAGATACTCGAAATTGAATCCAGGGATTTGCACTGATCAGCATCCCGATCTTTTTTTTTAAGTGATGTACGTTTGCAATATGTAATAATTACATTCACTTCGGGGAATTGGGGCATATACATCGTATCTTCATCATTTTTATCCCTCTCACCCCCCTCCCCTGTTCTATTCTCTCATCTCTTTCCAATCTTCCACTTCCCCATCTTCAAAATCTCTACCTCCTCATTTCTTTGCCTTAAAAATTTTGGGAGAAGGTAAAGTTGCAATTGTTGTAAACACACAAGAATAAGTGCATGTTAAAGGTTTCACGTAACTCGTTGATAAGAAGTCTGACAAAACCAGATGGCAAAGAGTGGATGTACTTATAGAACAGAAATTCAGACTAATGAGTAATAAAATATCGATCCACAATACTGAAACTTTTTCCTTGGAGAAAAAGGAAGAAAATTACTCTTCCACTCAAAATAACATATTTACAGGGAAAAACATAAAGAATCATTTCCTGTTGTAATTAGTTATCATAATTACAGAATTGTAAAACAATGTGAGCAATCCATAGCCTTTCTTTGTTTTTGGTTTGTTTGTTTTGTTTTGTTTTGGTTTTTGGCAGAACTGGGGATTGAACTCAGGCCCTTGCACTTGCCAGGGAAGCACTTACTGCACTGAGTCATCTCCCCAGCCCCCATAGCCTTTGTTTGAAGCATGAGTTCTTCCTACTCCCAGTCTATACTTTTGACCAGATCCCTATGCTGCAGTTCCATGGCTAGGTCTAAGAAGTGGTGACTCATTCATCAGCAGATACTTTCCACAATTAAAAAGCAATGGTATTGTGTGTGATTACACAAAACACACAATTCAGATTTTCATGGCAATTTGCTTTTGGTAAGAAGTGAAAGTATTCTGACCTATTGGGTGAGGGTATGGACCTAGCTCATGCCTCTTAAAGCTGAGTGCGCTGCTTCAATTCAGCAGAGATTTCTTTGGGGAGTGGAAACAACACATTATCACTGAGTGAGAGGCCTCTGCAGTTTTCTGAGAATCTAGTGATTTAGAGAAACTGTACTGCATTAGTTTAATAGTAGCATTCAGAGGAAGGCAGGTTTTTTCTTTGTTTAGTTTTTCTTCTTTTTTTTTTTCTTTTTTTTTTTTTATTGTATACCTCTCAGACCATTTTTGTTTTAGAAAGATAGGAAAGATAGGAAAGAAAGATAGGATTTTGTTCAGAGGATTCCAGAAAAGTGTGGCTACCTAAGGGCATGGTCTCCAGGGCATAAAGAAGTGGGACAGGGATGGAGCCATTGCCCAGGCAATGTTTCTGAAGAGAAACTCTGAGGAAAGGGCACTGTGGCAGGGATTTGCAATTGTAGGCAGCCCGGAGGTGCAAGAGTTGGAAGTGAAGTCAAGAAGACAGTCCTGAGTCCACAGAGAGATAAGCACAGGCCGCAACAAGAACAGGCAATTCTGAGTTGGTCTGACTCAAAGAATGTTCTCTGTGACCTGTTTTGTGGCCCTGTTCTAGCGTTTGATTTATGGGTAACATTTCCATTCTATACTTCCCCAAACAGACTGAAGTTCAAAGATCCTCTCCTCTCTGATTGCGTAGAGGCCTTTTCCTGATGTGAAACTTGGAATAACTTTGGTGCAGGAGGAGGAAAATCAGATCTCTACACAGAAAAGTGCCTTGGAGGGAGGACAGAGTGTGCACTTCCTTAAATTGGGTGCAGTTTCCATACAGTATAGAGCACAAGCCAGTGAGATAGCTCAGCGGACAGGGACCCAGCTTCCATAATTGACACTACATGCTGAGCCAGCCACTGAAACCAGGCAAGGTGGTGCACACTTATAATCCCAGCACTGGGGAGGCTGAAAATAAGAGGATCAGTGCAAGTCCGAGCTGCGTAGTGAGACCCTGTACCAAATATGTAATATAGAGTACAGCTATTAGGTTGGGATGTTTAGAATTATATGCACCCAAGTAACCATAGCCCATCAAGACAGGATATTTGACTAATAATATACCCAATTCCCTCTTGTGAGAGTCAGTCTCCCTCCGCCCTGTCCACCACCGAAAAAAGTGACATAATTCTGGCTTTTTGTTCTGTTCTGAGACAGAATCTCACTTCATAATTCAGGCTGGCCTCGAAACCATGGCCCACCTCCTGCCTCAGCTTCCCAAACTGTGGGGCTGCAGGCACCCTCCGCCACACCTAGCTCAGTCTGATTTCTATCAGCTCCGAAGATGACATGGAGATATACTTTTACATGCAACAACTCATCAGAGAGTGTCTTACTGGAGAAAGTGAGTCCTCTAGTGAAGATGAATTTGAAAAAGAAATGGAAGCTTAGTTAAATTCCACCATAGAAACCATGGAGGGCAAGCTGTCTTGCTTTGGACTAGGGTCTTCCTCAGGAAATGAAAAAGTTGGAATAGGTCCAGCAAAGTACAATGATGATATATATTTTGATTCAGATTTTGAGGATGAAGACAAAGGAGCATAGGTAAACAAGAAGAGAAAGAAGAGACTGTCTGCCTGTATGACCACTTTATGCCTCCGTTGTCGAAAGCACAAATCCTACAACACTCAGTACAGAGCATGTTTGTGATGGACGTCTCTGTCAACAGAGAGGAGGTTCTAAGATTAAAAAAAAACAACAACAACAACCCAGACAACAGGAAGAAAAGATGGAGCCACAAGAAGCTTCGCTTCAACCAGGAACTCAAACAAATTAACCCCTCCAAAACAAAGGACCCAAACAGAAAAATGGGCAAATGAACTCTATAGACATTACTTTTTTAAAAAAGTTCATCTTTTAGTAGTTGTTTATTCTATGTGGCTGGAAAATAAACCTAGAAATATCTGCAGCCCTAGATTTTATGTACAGACACTTACATGGATGCACAAACAACCCAAGGCTTGGGAAACGTGGCACTGCCATGTCTGAAAGATAAGACACATGTTCTCCAACACACATGTGAGCAACACAAGAAGATTGTCCTGAGCATAATTACAGAAAAGATTTAGCTGGTGCAGGGACTGTCGGGTAAGGCTGAGTGCAGAAAATTCAGCGGTGGGATCTGGAAATTGACCCTAGCGTTCCCCTGTAACTCGCTCCAGATAGCATCCTGGCAAAGAAGATTTTTGTTGTTGTTTGGGTTTGTTTTCTATTTTCTTATTTTTAGAAGAGAAATCTGGAGCCAGGGAGACAACTCAGTGGCCTAAGCACCTGCCTGGAAAGTGCAAGGGCCCAGGTTTGATCCCCAGTACCACATGTTGTGCTGGCCCACACTGCATGCCAACCCAGCCACTGAAACCAGACATGGTGGCACACACCTGTAATCCCAGTGCTGGGGAGACAGGAGGATCACTACAAGTCCAAAATAAATAGTAAGACCCTGTACTAAACAAATGATTATTTTAAAAAAGGGAAAAATCTCTTTTCCATTACCACAGAATTAAGCTGACAAATGAAGTTATCTTGCTGCTGATATAATAACTGAGAGTTTAAAATATGGTATTACTTCCTGCTGTATAGGAAGGAACAGTTCAAATAAATGCTTGAATATGGAAAAAAAGCAATAACATAGCAACAGTTGGAATTAAAGAGAAGGCATTAATTGAATTCTGATACTAATCAACAGCAAACATGTAAGAAGTAGCATAAGAAGAAAGTTTCCCACAGTGGGTGAAAGAAAAACTGACGAGGGGCCACTTCAGCCAAACTCAATCACATTCCAAACACAAACAAATCTTACATTTGATGGGCGATAAAGATGGGCCATAAGCACTTGCAATGCCGCGGCAGTACATATACTGGTGCGAAAGTCACCAGTTTTTCAATAAGCTGCAGCACCTTACCTACCCTGAAGAGGAAGCAGCAATAAAATAGACAGCCTCCTGAGGCTATGCAGAAAAGGGCCCAAGTAGAGAGCGCAAGAAACCAGACACTGGAGCGGTAGAGAACTAGGGTCCACGTGGTGTGCTACCGTTGAGTCAGAAGAAGTGACTTCAATCAGCTACGATCTGCCATGCCTCTAAGGTCCCAGGCAGAGCCGAGGCCAGAGATCAAGCCTCACCTCCTCCATCTGCCACGGCCAGCCTGAGGGCTTCTCCCTCTGTCACGTGTCTCCTGCCTAGGCACATGTTCCAGCCCAGCAAGGTGAGCCCTGGCCACAGAGCTGCCCTGGGTGTGTGCTACAAGAAGTGGCTGATGAATTCAGCCTTTCCTGTTACGTCTACTTCTGGAGTCTTCTTCAAAATGGTCTTCATTCAGCATTTTGTCATGATAGCCTGATAGGTTGGCTTTTGTGTTCAGGGAATGCCTTTATTCCCCCTTAACCAATTAATAGGATAACGTTTTCACACATTTTTTTTCTAAACTGGTAATGGAGCAGATGAATAATGGGTGGATTAAGGGCCATGAAGCAACTCTTGAGAGGATTATCGTATTAGGAGAACACAGAAATGAAGGGAGAAATTGAGTCTTGCTTTCAAATGGGACAGCTCAGAAACTTCCTAATTCATACCCTGAAGTTACAGGCAAGGAAGCAAAAGGAAGGTCAGACTTCTTCTAGGAGACAGTTAACATTATGGTGTCAAAACAGAATGAGAAATACAAAAAATGGCTAAAGAACAGTCTGTCCCAAACTAGTTCTTACCATCAAGCCCGAGTCCTCTCTCCAACCACCCACATACTCTATGATGCCCTTCCCACATGGGAGTAAGAAGGACAAGTGTGTGGGTTTGCACCAGCTCTTTTCCCTGCAGCGCCTATGCAGTCATCCTTTGCTGCATCCCACGCAGCTCTCGATGCTCCCAGGGTGAGATGGCCCCGAGAGGACAGAGAGCAAAGGACAAGAAGAGTCTGAGCACAGAAAGCTGAGGTCAGGTGGAGCCCTCTCTCCTGATGGGAAGGCAGAAAGGAAGAAGATGCTGCAGTGCATCTGTGTACACGCTCAGAAGGCGGAATGTCACATGAAGCCCCTCCAGCTAGTGGCTTATCCACGTGGTTTTCCTATTGCACTTCTCAAGGCTGGTGCAGCTTATTCATGTGACCTGCCTCAGACACTCTGTGTTCTCGAGCGCGGCCTTGCTCCACACGTGTGACTGATCTCCAGCTTCACCCACTCCCCACGACCAACGGCTCCCCTAGTAAGTTAGTGATGCCGTGGTGTAATGTGCGCATTTGCATACTTCCTGTGCAAACAAAAGTTGAAGGGAAAACTCAGCCTTATTCTACAATGCGCTCACATTTGAGCGCATCTTGTTTGAAACATTCTGTTTGAAAACCCACTAATTTATTTTTTATTCAATGGTCTGTAAAAAAAAAAAAAAAAAAAAAACACTACTCTTAAATAACCTAGGATTGCAATTTTGAGGATATAGCTGGGTTCTCTTAACACAGAGTGTTATACCCTGACAAAAGTGACTCCATTTTGTTGCCCTTCTAACCTCGCTGTGTTCCTGTTCTATATGTGCCTACCCCTCCCAACTCCCCCACACCTGTTGCTAAATATTCCGAGAAAGTGCTAAATGGTCTAGAAAGTTACAAGTAATGGCAAAGTTTCCAAGAAATGGCCGACCACAAAGTTGCTTTAAAGCCACAGATCTGAACTATACATCCTGTTCAGCCATCCAACTGGTTCAAACTTCCTCAAACCTTGTTCCCCCAGATCAAACCTTGTTCCCCCAGATGGCCCTCAACCAATCCTGATAAAGGTCACCTATAGAATAACATTCGCTATTGGCTTCTGTAACCTGCTTGCTCAAACCTCCATCTTGTGATTTTTAGGTTTAAATACTGCCCTGTTTCTGCATTCAGGACCCCTCTCTGTCCTTTGGACTCAGAGGGTGCCGCTGGGTGTCAGCTAAAATAAAGCGCTTCATATTTTTGGACTTGTCCCGTTGTCATCTGATTTTTTGAGTTACAACACAGAGTAAGATAAAAGCTTAATGAAGTTGGAATTAGAAAGCAGAGTCAAATCCATTTGTGCTGGCTTTCACGTCAGAGCTTGGATTTGACTCTGTTTTTCTAATCCCAACTTCATTAATCTTCCCACCAGAGTGGTAAGGACTTGGCGAGCACACCAGACACTTGCCCCTTTCGCAGATGAACAACTGAACTTCAGGGCACTTGGCTAGTTGAAGCGCTTTGTGGCCTTTTACTGTGGCCATTGGCAAGTGAAGCACCCTTGGGAGAACCCCACAGCAGTTGCCTTAGTGTGAGGTTTGAAGTCCATCCTTCCACAGTGCTGCCTGCTCTAACTCCTGCGCTCCAGCCTGTTACTAACACCTGCCCCTCTCTGTCACTATCTGTGTCCACCTAGACTATCTCATTTGCTTTATTCGATCACTTGGCTTCATCTTTGAAGGCTTACTACAAATCAAGCACTATAGTCCATTCATGAAGGGTAGAGCCTCGAGCCTGACAGCATGCCCTGTCCTTTTGGGGCTTGTACTGTAGTTTAGAGGACTGTAGTGGATTTGTCTTCATGACTTTCCCAGATCTAGTCATACATCTATATTAAAACTATAAAGAGAACAGAGATGCATCACACAGAGGGTCTCTGAGATGTTGGGGAAGATGATTGGCAGCTCGTGTCCCATGTCAGCAAAGATGAACAGAATGTTGCAGATAGGGTCAGCAAAAGCCACCCATCAGACTACCTTTTGAAAGAGGACCAAGCCTCAGTAGTTGAATACTCAGGAAACTCTCTTCTATAAGACCATGAATAACAAAGAATGAAGGTCCCAGCAGACCCAGAAGTAGCTCATGAAGAAGAGAAAACCCACACTTTCCAAGCCGAGGACTTGGGTGAAGGACCATGAGCACCAACAGTGTCTTGGTAGGATTTCATGTTATCAGCATAGCTAGCTGTTGTTGGAAACCTGAGTAAAGATTCATACTGCTCTCTGGAACCACCTGGAGAGGGCAAGGAGGGTGACACTTGTGGCATGACTGTGTGTTCTATGGTCTGGGTCCCTGTGATTCCACCAGGTGGAATCACACTTCAGGGACAAGTGTGCCCTCTCCCACCTCTCTGGCTCTCCTCCAGACTACAACTGCCTTGGCAAGCTCTGCAGAGTAAGCCATACCCTCTAGTTCATAAAAATACTTGCTTTCCTTTGGGTTAATGCCAATCAGGGAGGGCCCAGAATGAGGCCAAGGGGAGGGGATGAAAGGATCCTGATGACAGTGCAGGGACTTTGTTACACCTCAACCATGTGATTTGAACCCACTTGTTGAACATGCTGAGTAAGACATTAATTTCTCCTTCCTCCAAATTATCTCAGATATTAGTTAGGCCATCAAAACTATGGAAATTTTATAACAGTGTAAAGTTTGATCTCTGTTATGAACAAATATGAATGTGTTCTCCTGTTCACTCTGCAGTCCACATACAAAAGTACCATAAAATAAAGTCTTGTTTTTGTTTGTTTCCTGTGTAATGACAAGGGATCCTCTTGAGCTTTGTGTTTCAAGTTTGCATGTCACAATCTACTGCTGTGTTGGGAAAAAGTGTAAGGTCTTAGTCAGCCACTGGCCACCTTGCAGCGGTCCAGGCAGCAGCATAACTCGCCAGCCAGCTTTCCAAGAGCAGTGAGCTATCCTGATAAGGCGAATGTTCTGCTGAGGGCAGGTCAGAGCTGCGGTCTCCCACTCCTTCCTTCGGCCCAGCTGTAGTACTGCAGAGGGGCCAGGAGCAATGACGAGAGGACGGGCCATCTGTGCCGTGATACCGTCCGTCCTCATCCAGTGGGGAAAGAGGCCAAGTCAGATCTTCACCGAGCTTACTTTCTTTTTCTTTTAAGGAAAATATAAAACAAATTTCATAACAAAAATAATAGAACAATAACCTAGTTAATATATGGCATATTGTTATCTTCAGAGTAGTTATTCAGTGTACAAGATTTGGGCATTAAAAATTCTCCAAACAATACTAGCACAAACCTTTCTCTTCAATGAACTAAGAGAAACCAGTAGTGTAACTAACTTGTATTTTTCCCCTTTCCCTTTATTCCTTTCCCTCTCCTGCACCTTAGTTCTTCTTTCCTTTCAAACAATTTCTTACCATTTCACAACCTCTGTTGTACATTTTTGTCCTTAGTTACTTGTTCAGTTTCTTATGCCAGGAAGACAGTAGAAGAGACTTAAAATAGCAAAAACAATTATTGACAACAAATGTTCAGGCGGGGGTATCACCATCCCTGGCTGAAATTACACTAAAAAGCTACTGTGATAAAATGCACATGATGGCCGGGCGTGGTGGCGCATGCTTGTAATCCCAGCACTCGGGAGGCTGAGGCAGGAGGATTGTTGTGAGTTCGAGACCAGCCTGAGCTACAAAGTGAGCTTAAGGCCAGCCTGAACTGCATAGTAAGACCCTGCCTCAAAAAGACAAAAAAAAAAAAATAAAATAAAATAAAATAAAATGCACATGATGGGCTGGCCAGATAGCTCAGCAGATTAAAGCTCCTGCTTGGGCAGACACAGGGGCCCAAGGCCTACTGTGCTGGCCCTGCCCCCAGGGCTCACTGAGATGGCAATTGAAACTGGGCTTGGTGGTGTGTGCCTATAGTCCAACACTTCTGAGGCTGAAAAACAGGAAGGAGTTAGGTTAGATATACAGCTACTTTCTCTTAATTCAGTGACAAGGAAGAGTTGTTCTAATAGTGTTTGTGGACAGGATATCATGTCTGCATCGTGTACTACGAATAACCACTCTGAAGACAACAACATGCAATGTATTAATTATTGAAACTGTCTTGCTAATCAGTTTTGAAACTGTTTCATTGCTATTTGTTTATCAATAAAATCATTGAAAAATAAATAAATAAAAAATAGATTTAAAAAATGAAAAACAAAAAGGATCACTACAAGTCCAATCTGTGTAGTCAGACCCTGTAGACCCTGTACTAAATACATTGTTTTTGTTTTGTTTTTTTTGTCTTTTTGAGACAGGGTCTCACTATGCAGTTTAGGCTGGCCTCGAGCTCACTTTGTAACTCAGGCTGGTCTCGAACTCACAACAATCCTCCTGCCTCAGCCTCCCGAGTGCTGGGATTACAGGCATGCGCCACCACGCCCAGCCTAAATACATTGTTAAAAAATAAAAATAAAATCAACATGTACTGGAAAAAAAAAAAGCCAGACCTCAAGATCAGTGAAATAGATTAGAAAGTCCAGACAGAATTACAAACACACTCAGCCACCTTATCTTTGATGAAGGAGACAAACATGTTCACTAGAAGAAAGCTAGTGTCTAATGGTGTTGGAGGAACTGGCTTTCCACATGCCAAAGACTAAAACTAGACCCATGTCTATCACCATGCACTAAACTAAAGTCAAGATGAATCAAAAACCTAAGTATTAACCCAGAAACACTGAGGACCAGGAATATAGCTCAGTGGCACAAGTGCCTGCCTGGCAAGTACAGAGTCCCAAGAGAAAGAAAGAAATTTGCTGGAAGAGAAAATAGGTAAAAGCCTTGACATAGATGTAACAAGAGACTTAATGAACAAAACCCAGATTACATGGGAAATACTACAAAGAATCAACAACTGGGATCTCATCTTCTTTAAAAAAAAAAAAAAAAAAAAAAAATTGCACCACAAAAACATCACCGGTAGAGCGAAAAGACAATGCACACAGTGGGAAAATTTTTTACCCAGTTGTCTTTCAGACATCAAATTCCAAACCAGAACATACAGAAAACTGAAAAAATCTCAGACCCTTACCTTACTATTTTAACTGAAGAATTATGAATTCTTAGAAGACTGAAGGTGCCTAACAAATACCTCAGATGTAGATTTGTGTCCAGAAAAGTATTAGACAAAGCACAGTTTAACGAGAAGGTGAGTGTATATGAGCAGATTTTACCTATAGTAAGTTTCAGAACTGGTGCAGAATGAAGCAGACAGATAGTAGAATGTTTATTGCGCTCAATCAGTGTTCACTCGTGGTGCTCATCGACATATCACATATACCAGTGAGGCACTAGCTTAGCTAATGTTTTACTTGGGTTTAATGGTGCCTTGGCTCATTGCTGATCATTAATTATTAGCTACACATAACCACATTTGTGATGAAGGAAATGCTAAAGCAGAATGACTGCCTGTTCCTCCAGCAATAATGGAAAAGAAGTTCATTAGCCTAAGGAATATTTGAGAGCAGTTTTTCATCACTTGCTTTTTTTGGTTTCAATTGGCAGTGAATGAAATATTATCTTTTCTTACAATATTTTCCAGGGCTGAGATGGATCAGGGGTAGAGTGCCAGGCTAGCATAGTCAAGGGCCTGGATTTGATCACTAGCACCAGAAAAGAAATAGCAATAATTAGTTTCTCATTATATCTGACATACCAGAAAGAGTAAACATCACTGAATTTTCACTTTATTTCCGTTTCATTAGCTATGGATTCTTTTAGAACTTCACAAAGCGATTCCTGGATTTTTCCCACGGTGATCCTCTGCTTATTTGGATTTTTCTCCCTGATGAGACCATCGGAACCATTCCTTATCCCATATCTATCAGGACCCAATAAAAACCTGAGCAGCACAGAGGTGAGTTAATACATACCCACGAATGAATGTTGATTAATTTTATAGCACTTGAGCAAGGATAGAGGGCTTCATTTGACATTAATAAGTCCAATTTTCATAATATTTTCTCATAATAGAATTACTATCTCCTCCTTGCATTGCAAAAAATGGGCAAACAAACTATATTAAATGTACAATAAATACTTTAACTTTAATTGAGTCTTAACATTAGTCCTAATTCATAGAAGTCTTTCAGGCCTCCATTGCTTCTATAATACTTATCCTACAATAAAATTGATTCCAGCCATAAAATTTAATAACCTGGTGGGCTTCTGAGCTATAAACAGCATCTAATAAAGAATCATTATGCATATTATGCAAATTATTATGCATATACAGTAATGCATCACAGTGATGATTCTCCGGCCATCATTGTGACACTGATGTGACATTGATGATTCCATAAGACTCTAAGGAAGCTGAAATCTTCCTATTGCTTAATAACATCATTAGCCCACCTAATCATAGCACAGTGCATCCCGCACACAGCTGTGCTGATGTCCGGATAGACAAATTTGCACAGCCACTCGCATGGCAATAGAACACACACCACCGTGTACAGTATGTAATATTTGGTAATGAGAACCAAGGAATGTTTTTGGTTTATGTACTTACTGTTCTGTACTTCTTACTATTGTCTTACTGGGCCAGCAAGATAGCTCAGCAAACTAAACACCTACTTAGGCAAGCACAAGGACTGGGATTTGATCCCTGGCACCATGTGCCACACTGGCCCCACCCCCAGGCATGCCGAGCCAGCCAAGGAGTTTGGGCACAGTGGCACACATCTGTAATCCCAGCGCTGAGGAAGCTGGAAACAGGAGGATCACTATGAGTCTGAGCTGTATAGTGGGACCCTCTACCAAATACATAAAAAAATAAAAACTTACTGTGAAACACTATGCATAGTACAATAGCAAACTCTTGCATCTTATATTTGCATTAATTTCATCTTTACCATATCTTTGAGTACATTATTTTCTCTTGTGTTTTAATCATGTATTGTTTTGTTCCCCATCATCCTAAGAACAACAGATGATAACTTTTATATGCCCTGTACCATAGATGTGCCAATACTGTCTACCTTTCAGACTCTGAAGTTTGTCAAAGAAAAATGTTTGCCCAGTGACCTCTTTGCTCTGGTGGAGCAAACCTGCATTGTGAAGCAGTGTACAACTGCATTTCTTTTTTTTTATTTTATTGAGAAAGAAATAGCAATGAGACAGTTTCAAAACATGTTAATAGGACAGTTACAATAATTAATACATTGCATATTGTTGTCTTCATAGTAACTATTCATAGTACAAGATGTACACATGGTATCTTTTTTTCATCTATTATACATTTTTTCAATGTTTAATCTAATTTTATTTTGAAAAGCAAGAATAAAAATCAGGAACAAAGACAGAAACAGAGCAACATAAAACAATACATGTGTTATAGATTTTCAAACCAAGAACAGTTAATTAGGTGGAACTGCTGACCTCTCTGTAATATCGCCTGTGGATCACCAGCTGCAGTGTACCTTATATTCTGTTATTCTTGTTCCTTTGTTTCTTTTTTAAATTTTCATCTTTTTTATTAATTTTATTGAGAAACAAATAGCAATGAGACAGTTTCAAAACCAATTAGTAGGACAGTTTCAATAATTAATACATTGTATATTGTTGTCTTCATAGTGGTTATTAATAGTACAAGATGCAGACATGATATCCTGTCCAAACACTATTTTAGTACAAATCGTTCTTCTCATTAAGTTAAAAGAAAGTAGCTGTATATCTATCCTGACTATTTTATATATACAGATACAAAATGGTCCTTCATTTCTATCCCCCTTTTTTGTTTGAGTTTTGTCAGAGAACGGTATTCTCTTTTTAAATATTGTAGTTGTATGAATTCAGCAAAATAATCCTATATAGTCCCATAGCCCAAAATAGTAGTGGATTATCCATAGGACTGGGAATGTCAAAGTTTAGATATGATATCTTGTCTGAACACTATTAGTGCAATAGTTACATCTCTTGTTACATAGGTCTTGCTTTTTTTTTTTTTTTTTTTTTTTTTTTTTTTTTTTTTTTTTTTTTTTTTTTTTTTTTTTTTTTTTTTTTTTTTTTTTTTTTTTTTTTTTTTTTTTTTTTTTTTTTTTTTTTTTTTTTTTTTTTTTTTTTTTTTTTTTTTTTT
>PVKA01017364.1:0-14857 GCA_004027165.1 Ctenomys sociabilis | reverse complement strand
GTCTTGCTTTATCTTGGCCCTAACCATCCAGCAGAAAAGTATAAAAATGAGGTATGAAAACTAAAGCCATATTAGTATGCTTAATATGCTGTAAAAGGCTCAAGTCAACAACTTTTGACATTGCCAGTCCTGTGGATAACCCACTACTATTATGGACTACTGGACTGTATTGGGTTACTCTGCTGAATTCATGCACCTGCAATATTTGAATGGCAATGGAATGCCTATCTCTGACAAAACTGAACAAACAATGGGGATAACTGCATTTCTTTAAGGCTGTGAGTCAGCCTTGCTAGTTA
Source organism: Ctenomys sociabilis (assembly GCA_004027165.1). Classification (NCBI taxonomy): domain Eukaryota; kingdom Metazoa; phylum Chordata; class Mammalia; order Rodentia; family Ctenomyidae; genus Ctenomys; species Ctenomys sociabilis. Next base: position 14,558 of record PVKA01017364.1, on the reverse strand, counting down.
ACAGGAGGTGTGACATGAACAGCTTTTCCTCTCAGTCCCACCACATTCTCTGGAAGGCCGGTTGTCAAACACAGTAAACCCTTTAGCTGTTATCAGGGCTCTTTGAACAAGAAGGAACTGGTGGCTTTTAGGAATTTGGGAAAGCCACAAGATCCTGAAAAGTTTACGATAAAATTTCAAATGTGTAGACTATTTAAACTTAAAATATAGCTCAGACTGTACATGATATATCTTTTTGCTGGATACAACCAAGTAAATACATTGGTTGGACCCTGTACTAAATACACTGAAGAAAGAGAAAGAGGGGCTGGGGAGATGGGTCTGTAGAATAAGCGCTTCCCTGGCAAGTGCAAGGGTCTGAATTCAATCCCCTGTTCTGCCAAGAAAGAAATGGAAGGAAGGAAGGAAGAAGGAAGGAAGGAAGGAAGGAAGGAAGGAAGGAAGGAAGGAAGGAAGGAAGGAAGGAAGGAAAAGAAATATATTGGTTAGGTTTCTTTACTGTTTTTCTTTCAAGGGGTAGGGGGGTGTTTTTGTTTTATGTTTTCTTCCCCCGGTGAGAAAGGGGACTCTTTTCTTAATGATTTCCTTGAAAATGAATTTTTTGCTCACGCCTTCTGTTCTGTGGGGAATAGCTGACAAAATACAGATACTGTAGTAGAAGCTACTTGTGCCATAGAGCTGTGCTGGTGGCCCCTGGTCACACTGCCCCAACTTCACAGATCACGAACGAGATCCTTCCCGTGTGGACGTATTCCTACCTGGCGCTCCTGCTGCCCGTGTTTGTCCTCACCGACTACGTCCGCTACAAGCCGGTCATTCTCCTACAAGGCCTCAGCTTCATCGTCACCTGGCTGCTGCTCTTGTTTGGCCAAGGAGTAAGAGCCATGCAGGCTGTCGAGTTCTTCTTTGGGATCGTCTCGGCCACCGAGGTGGCCTACTACGCCTACATATACAGCGTGGTCAGCCCTGAGCACTACCAGCGCGTGAGTGGCTACTGCAGGAGCATCACGCTGGTGGCCTACACGGTGGCCTCGGTGCTGGCCCAGCTCTTGGTGTCCTTGGCCAACCTGTCGTACTTTTACCTCAATGTCATGACCCTGATCTCTGTCTCCGTGGCCTTCTTTTTCTCACTTTTTCTACCAATGCCTAAAAGGAGCATGTTTTTCCATGCAAAACCCAGCAAAGAAGGTCCTCCAAAGCCCCTGGAGAAGGATGCCGCCCCGTGGGAGGCTCAGAGAACAGCTGAGCAGGAATCACACAGCATTCCTGGGAATGTGGGGGTCGGCTCCGTGGGCAGCCCGAAAACTGGAAATGTGGTTTTGAGGAATTTTGTGCAGTGGTTCCAAGACCTGAAGGAGTGCTACTCCTCAGAACGTCTTTCTTACTGGTCCCTGTGGTGGGCTTTTTCCACTGCAGGCTTTAATCAAGTTGTGAATTATATTCAAATCCTATGGGATTCCAAAGCACCATCCCAAGACTCTTCCATCTATAATGGGGCAGTAGAAGCCATTGCAACATTCGGAGGTAAGTTACTATCTCTTTTTCCATCCCCCCACCCCTGCCCCTACCAAGCTCATTTCTCCAGGTGCTAAACTTTTCCACGGCAGTACATTAGTTCTGTTCAGAAGAATAGTAATATTTTTTCAGAGATGGAAGGTGCCTTGAAAAATAAGCAGTACCATGGTATTAATGTGTTGTAGTTACAAGAAAGTGGGGAGCCCAGCGCTTAGAACCAAGGAAATTCTAGCAGAACCCTCCAGATCCTGTTTCCTCATTAGGACAGGTTCTTTGTGTGGTGTTCTTTCAGGAATTTTCTTAATCCTGTAAGGATTATAAGGATGTATAAGTGAAGAGCAACTAGCTACTTTCAGGAATACATGAAACATCTAAAATCTTACTGAGGGGTCATATTAATGACCTAGCAAGGACACACCTTTAGCAGTCCTGGGCTATAACCAGTAATTTTCAAAAAAAGCTTTCTTGTGAGATGCTACAAGGGGTAGAAAACCCTTAAGAGTCAGTATTCTAATAGCAGAGGAAAACTTATCTTTGAAGTTCACCAAATGATAAATATTTTTATCCTAGAAAACGCCAACATAAATGTCAAGTGAGACTTTGAAGGTGTTTTTCAGGAAGTGGGTCTTTTTTTCCACACCCTTATATGCAAAATGTTTATATACAAAATGTTTCAGAAGACCCATGTGACCCTAATTTTATTATTGTTTCCCTTTTGGGAAGCTTCTGTGTACCTCCTAAAAACCAGTACTGTGCCAGAGTTGGTCCGCAAAACAACTGCACCTACTTGCCCAATTCTCAGGGAAAATTGGCCTTTGTGGGTGTGGTTCTTTCCTGGGCCACATGTGACAAAGTTAATTATCTACTTGGCAGTCATTCGAGATCTCAGTATTTTTCATTTGGCTAGAGAACTGCACTGATAGCTTTTTTATTTATAGTCAATTACTCAACCTCTTGTACTCTATAAATCACTGTAGATCTTTTCCTTATGAGCCTCAAGAAGTGATCAGGTGTGTCTCGAGGATATTATGGGGAGATTAAATGCGCCATTAGTAGGAGCCGGGGGTGCAGCCCCGAGGCAGGGCTTACTCCGCATGTGTGAGTCCTTGGCTGATCGCCCGCACTGAACAAAAAAAGAAGAAGAAGTAAGATTAAGTTTAGTAAAAATTGGGCTGGCCAGATAGCTCAGAAGACTAAAGCACCTGCTTAAGCAGGCTCAGAGACCAGGATTTGATCCTCTGAGTGCCTTGCCATGCTGGACCCACCCCCAGGACGTGCAGAGACAGTGACAGAGATTGGGCGTGGTGGTACATGCCTGTATATCCAGTGCTTGGGAGGCTGAAAAGGAGTCCAATCTGTGTAGTGAGATCCTGTAAACCCTGTACTAGACACATTAAACAAAAGATTATTAAAGGTTAATTAAGACTAAGGCTGACTTCTCAGTGCAACATATCTGGTATCCTCTGCTAAAAAGTGGACCCTAAAAAATGAATAGTGCTGGTGATTTGTCTCAGTGCTAAAGTGCTTGTGTAGTCTGCACGCTGGTGTAACACAGCTTCGTTACTGTGTTGTTTCTCCCATTTTGCTCCCAGGGAGGAGCCTTTCTGGTCCTTCCTCACAATGTAGTGCCTGACATGTAGTTGATAGTAACTGAAAATGAGATGGTTAAGGAACTGAAAACAAAAATAGAAGCTGAAAAGAGAAGAGAAACTGGGCTGTGTGTAGGACAAATCTTCATTTGGATGTATAGCAGGTTTTGTGAAAGCTGTACATTCGTCTTTTGGAACTACTCAAGACCTGGGTTTTTTACAAGGGTGATTCTAGTTCCTGTGTGCAGAATCAGCATGTTTGATTTCATCCTCAGGGGCGCTGGCAGCCTTTGCAGTGGGCCATGTGACAGTCAACTGGGACCTGCTGGGAGAGCTGGCCCTCGCAGTCTTCTCGGTCATCAGTGCTGGTTCCCTGTTTCTCATGCATTACACGCTCAGCATCTGGCTGAGCTATGCAGGGTATTTGATATTCAAGTCCAGCTACATGCTTCTCATAACCATAGCAGTGTGAGTATCGCCCGCCATTGCTTACCGCTGTGCTCCGCGATGCAGAATCAACTGTGACATTAAATGTCAACGCCGCTAAATTAAACCCAACCAAGCCGTCTTTTCATTTAACTGTTCTCTGCCTGTTGCTAAAATTAGTCATCAAGGAAAAGAAAAATTCTGACACATTAGAAACCACAAAGAATGATATGTTGTCTGGTTTGATTCCTTAAAATGTCCAACAGCTTTCCATGGTAAGCCAGAAGCAAGGATACATTGAAAGTTTTTTTTTTTTTTTTTTGGCTAAACTGAGTATTGAACTCAAGCCCTTGCGCTTACCAGGGAGATCCTTATTCCACTGAGCCATCTCCCCAGCCCAAAAGGTTTTTGATTTTTTAATTTCTAACAATTTTCCATAACAAAGCATAATGCAATTTAATTTTAAATTAGATTTCATCTTTAATTTCATGTAACTGCTTGAGTAATTCTAAGTATGTACTATTGTGAGAACAAAATATTCTTAAAAATTGATGAAAGGTTGGATTGCTGAAAAAAGTGCACATAAAGAGTTTAAGAATCTGATAGATGTACTGATACATGCAGCAAATTGGTTTGTAATCATTTTTTCTGGAACATCTTTGGGATTTAGAATTTAGTAGAATTTTTGCAGCTGCTTTTTAAGAAAATGATCAGAAGCACTTGGTTTGCATAGAGGCAGTTAATGTTGGGTAGAGGAAATGTGCTTTTATATTAACAAAAGAGATAAACACTTGAATTTCTAATTGCATATAAGAAGTGGAGATGAGCTTTATCAAGTTTTGTTTGTTTTTAATTTGTAGAAAGTTAATTACAAGCAACTGACAAAATGTAGAAATATGATCATCAGGGTAGAGACCGTTAAGCAAACGAAAAAGATGAAATAAGTTAGTATTTTAGGTTTTTTACTAAATTATCTTCGTTTAGTGAATTGAGTCCACGTGTCTTTAGTTTCTTCTGTTAAAGATGAGGGTTGAAAGCTTTATATTGTCCTGTACTGAAAAGCATTTAGAGGTAGCTCAGTGGTCTAAAGCGCCTGCTTAGGCAAGCTGAGGCAGGAGCAGAGATCTTTGTTCAGTCCCCAGGACCACGTGCCACACAAGCCCGCTACAGAAAAGAAAAAAAGTATTTGGAACCTCAAAGCCTTTTACCTGCACTTGAATAATGTAATAAGATTTCAAAAATCTACATAATTAAAAATTAATTACAGATTCATTCAGTTTGGATAATTCACCTAGTCAACCTTGTTGGTGGAAGTGACTGTAAACTAAATAAAGATTAGGAAAAAAGTCCTCCCCCCCATTTGGTAATCATACCTAAAATCAAATGATGTACAGTATTATAAGTAGTTGACAATAAACTGAATAACAGTAAAAAAATTTCCGCAGATTAACCATATCTAAAATCAAATTAACACCTGCTTTCTCAATTATGAGAACTTAGAATACTCATGCTTCAGTTCTGAAAAGTATTATATTTTATATTAGTAGTTTTGCTGTTTTACCTTTAATTCAACTTTTAGGGATATTTAGTTCTTTTACTGTCTTCTCTCTACGGGTTATAGAGGAGGCCGTTTAAGCAAGCACCGCAAACAACACTATTTTCCCTTCAGTTTCTGTCCTTTGAAGGTAAGAACCCTGTGTACTGATGGTTAAGTATTTATTGCCCGCTTAATAATAGGTTTCAGATTGCAGTTAACCTGAGTGTGGAGCGCTATGCCCTGGTGTTTGGAATAAACACCTTCGTTGCCTTGGTGACTCAAACTGTCGTGACAGTGGTTGTAGTGGATCCCAGAGGGCTCAACCTGGCGATCAGCAGTCAGGTAAGATCAGCAGTCAGCTAAGCTGCCTGCTTCTGCTTTGCTTAGTTGCTGGGAACGTAAGCAAACAAGATGCCCACCAAGATTTCTCAAGCTTACAAATAATAATATTGAATATTCTTGAATTTCACAGTTAAGCAAACTTTAAAACATAGAGTTCCTTGATTATACAATAACACCAAGTAGGTTTTGAGCAACAAATTACAACTAGTTCAACACTTACCTGATTAAGGCAGGTAAGAAGTAACCTTGGTGTCTGAAACTCAAGCTAGAGACCCTGCATAGAGTCCACTAGGTTCCACACATACAGATACACAGGTAGAGTATCTTTCTCATGACTGATGATGGGAGCTAGGATTTGAACCTTAACAGTCTGCTCTGAAGCCATAGACTCTTTGTGTTGTTGTTTGTTTTGAGACAGAGTCTCACTATATTGTCCAGGATGACTTTATCTTTCTTTTCTTTTCTTTTCTTTTCTTTTCTTCTTTTTTTTGTGGAACCAGGGATTGAACTCAGGCCCTTGTACTTGCCAGGGAAGCACTTATTCCACTGAACCATATCCCCCCCACCCCAGCCATGGACTCTTAAAGCATTGCTTGCCTTTTTATATTTGAGCCCTTTGAGACAGCGGAGAGAATTATTCAATCTAAAGAACCCATAGTTAAAATCCCAAGTCGTAGCTACCCCCATAATAAGCCAAGCACACCAATGGCGGTGTTGTATATTATCAGTCAATAGGTCATCAGGTTTTGTATGTGGCTAATTATTTGCTTTTCTCCAGTTTCTAGTTTATGGGAGTTATTTTGCTGTCATTGCCGGAATTTTCCTAATGAGAAGCATATACATTCTCTATTCGCTCAAGTGCCAGAAGGAAAGACAGAGACTCCCTACAGTTCAGGATCCAGCTAAGGCCCACGCAGAGGAGCCAATCGACACTGTCCTGTCAACAAAGCTCTAACCTTACTGCATCAATACAGTACTTTTCACTTCAGTGACTAAATGGGTAGGACTTTGAGGTGGATGCACTGACATGTTCTCCAAGCCAGAACCCTTCTAAAGCACAACAGAACCTCAGCTTTAGACCATAGACCTGTGTGCCCAGCTGCTTTGTGTGCAGGTGGAAGGGCCCTTCACTGTTAAAGAACCCATGCTGGAAACCCACATGCATAGATAGCTCCAGTTCTGATCACTTCTAAGAATGTGCAAATGCACCAAAACAAACCAAGACAAAACACCAGCCATCCTGGTGGACTGCTGCTCTCTGGTGAATGGAAACCCTACCTGCACTGACCCTGTGTCTGGCCCACATGCTGCTTGTGACTGAGGGAAGCAGCATAAGGGCATTTTTGTCACATGAGCCCTATTTCTTCCTCTTCCAGAAAGTATGCTTCTGTGCTAACTTATACTCTGAGAGAATTACACATTTGATCCCATTTCTAAGGGCTCTTTTTCGACCTCATAAGCCTCATTATTTGCCAGCTACTGTTTTTTATCACTATTTTTATTGTTTATGGTTATTTTTCATTTTGTGTTTCTTTTAGCTTTGTGTCAAAACTACCTCAGTAATAACGGCATGTTCTACTGTGTGTCACAGGATGACACTGAGCTAGAAGAGGCAATGTTAGCCAGGTAGGTGTATTAATGTTCTATAAGTGTGATGTCTAAAGTGGAATGCTGGAAATTTCCAGAGGCTTCTAGCAATATCTATAAATGAGGAAACACTTGAAGGAATTAGATGCCTGATATTTTTGTTCATTTATTTGTTTACTTTTGTTTTAATCTCATGGTAGAGATTAAGCCTGATGCCTCCTGCATGCTACACAGATGTCTTTGAACCACAACCCAGTTCCCTAAACTTCCAGCCAGCTTTGCTACATCCCAATCTCCTATATGAGAACAAAGTGATAAAATACCTGAGATTATGTTCAGTCTAATAATTTGTTAAGTTTTTAAGACAAACATGAATGAGTCTTAAAGCTTGAAAATCACAAATAGATAACTAAATGTATAGAAGAAATTATCTTGTTGGTTAAGAGGAAAAGAACATCAAGCTACGCTAAATAAATGTATTAATTAAAACCTATCCCATAGTTCTAATATTTTTAGAACTAGTAAGGATGATTCTAAATTTTGTTTGGAAAACTAAAAATGAAATATAAAACATGTGTTAGCTACGGTAGAAAAATAAAACTAAAGCATTTGCAAAGATTAAAGGACAACTCTAAATTTAATTATACTGGAACAGCAGAACATTCTGAATTAGCCTCTGATTTTATAAGATTATGTAAAAATTGTATCTCATAAGAGGAAGAGAAATAAACTCTTTAACAACATGAAACTAAACTTATGTATAAAATAAAAACAGTAGAAGCAAAGGCAAATGACAATATAAAGGAGCCATTGCACTCACATCCATGACAAAGGGCTACTCTCCTTGTTTTTGAAAGAACCAATACAAGCTGACAAAAAGAGATCAACAACCCAAAAATAAACAAGTGGTACTGTTACAGCTTGACTGTATCTCCCTGACTGATCTGTAAATCCCTGAATTATCTCACAGACTTCTTCTCTGTGTGCTAGCAGTGTCTGGAGCTGGTGGCCCTATGGGATCCTTTGGATTAGATGTGCTCTCAAACACAAGACCTCATGAAGAGGGAGGGAGGCTGGAGCCTGCAGGCTCGCTGTCCTGACGTGACAGATAGATGAGAGATAGATAGATGATAGACAGATAGATAGATAGATAGATAGATAGACAGACAGACAGACAGACAGCAGGCAGTTATTTCTACCTATCCATTTCTCTGCAAAACATATATACTACCTTGCATGCCTGGAGCTGACTTGTATACAAGGTTTTTCACTACAATACATTTCAAAGACCAAAGAATTTTAACAGTGAAAATCTATTGTGGTGCATTGTACCTTCACCTGTGATAATAATAGATTAAAAATGAGAAAATACTGTAAACAGCAACACAACCAGAACACTAAAACACAACAAGTAGGAAAAAGGTCAGTACCAAATATGATAGTAAATGCAGTAAATTCATAGTCTGTATAAAAGGAAGTAGAATGACCAACTTGCTAGTGCGTATATTTTTTCTGAAAACAAATGTGATGAGTGACAGTGATTTCCTGCTGCGGAGTAAAGAAGGGAAGACACTTCTCGTGATGCTTGCTGTCTTCAGTATGCGAAGCACCCACCACCCTGATGGTTTTTTTTTTTTTTTTTTTTTTTTTTTTGCAAGCTACATAAGTAACTAAACGTGCATTCATAAGTAAAAGGGAAAAGCAAGAGAATAAAAGATCTGGTCCTGAAAATTAAGTGCAATGCTCTATTTGGTATGCCATTAAAGAAAAAAAGAATTTGGTTACTTGTTACTGTCAATGAAATCCTTTTGCGTAAGTGCCGGCAGGTGTTGCTCAGCTCGTGATCAGTGCCCACAGCAAGGCCTGCGCCCCCGTCCAAAGCCAAGTGCGGAGAAATGAAGCGCAGCTTGAGGTCAGGCACGTCTGACCGCAAGGGCTGCGGTCTTTCCACCTGCGCACTCCTCTTGGGACTTTCAACAGCGAAAAAAATAAGTATATTTGATTAGAGATAAAGACCACGAGAGGACCCCCTCTTCAGCAGAATTATCAACTTAAAGAACTGTGACCAAATGAAATGTTGTGGATTTTTAAAGGATTTTCTCACAAGTAACTAGGAGACATTTTGAACTGAAGAGCGTTCAATATTTCAAAACCAGAAAGGCTATATAATTATGCTCTGCAGGAAACCATAAAAGTCAGAGGAAAGTATAAAGGAAGATGCGGTCTCTCTTTTAAGGAACTCAGAAACTAGCAGAAAGGTAAATTGGACCACCGGACAAGCATGCCACTCCCGAAAATGCTAGAGACCAAAGGACCAGTGCAGAGGAGCCGTCCGATCAGCCCATGGAGGTCAAGAGATTTAGGACTCAAAAAAATTGACTGATATCTGACCTGAGTACTGAGATGGAGCTTGGAAAATGCTGGAATTTCGAGATTACCATGGTCCTTAATCTTCTCCTGTAGCAGGCCAAGTTCAATAAAATAGTAGAAAAAATTATTGTGGTTCATACTCAGAACATCAATTTCTTCTTTAAGAATTTGAATTATATACATCTAGAGTTTTAAAGTCTGTCTTGAACATAAGAAAAAAATTGTTGATTTAAAAAAATACCATGACTTCATAGCAGATGGTTGCTGGTATTGGTCATATTTGTGCTTATAGAAAAATTGTCTGGTCAGTCTGGGTTGCTAGAAGAAGAGATGCTCCTTCTCTGAAGTTAAGAATAACAATAATTATCTGAAGACTACCCCAATTAAGGTATATAATCCTGTGATCCTGTCATATTTATTTTGTATTGCTCTAGAGTATATCTGTTCCCACAACTGTATTATTGTTCCCTCCACATGTAATTTTGCCAAACTTAAAACACATTTTCAAGAACACATCAGTGTGCTTGTTTTCATTTTATTAAAAGCTACGGACTGAAAAACTTCCATTCTATCAATAAGAATAGAAAATTTCCTTAAGATTTAACCATTAAGAACCTTATGGCTATTTATCTCTTTTCCTTCCCAGCACAATTCTACAAACTTTGTCTCACCATTGAATTCTGACCTAGGGGCCCATCACAGATGCATCATGCGAAGATGATTTGGGGTGATTATTTCTTTCTTTGTGGTACTGGGGATTGAACTCAGGACCCTGCACTTGCCAGGCAAGTGTGTATTCTATTGAGCTATCTCCCTGGCCCTGGGGGTGATTATTTCTCAATGTCCCTTCCAGTCCAGCTGGGGATAAATATAACGTTAAAATAACCATTAGTTTAGTTTTTGTTTTACTTGTTTTTTGCTTTTTGTTTTTGTGTTTTGGTTTTTGGTCTTTTCCATTAAGAACAAGGAACCAAGGGCTGGAGATACAGCTCAGCTGCACACAAATGCTTGCCTGGCAAGCACAAGGTCCTGAGTTTGATTCCTGGTACCAAGAAAAAAAAATTACAAAGAACAAGGAGCCAAGAAGAGGCATCGCTCTGATTATCTTTATCAAAAATTATCCCCTAATCATGACCTAAACTAGAAAACCATTTGGGAACATAATCATGGTGTTGTAAGATACAAGCCTCTGATTTCAAGTGAAGACATTTTAGCAACCAGTCTGCTGCCAGCTTTCAGCTTTGTTTCGCTGTAGATCAGTGCTGAAATATATTGAGCTTCTCCTGGGTGTTTCTAAGGTAATCACCTCCACCTGGAAATCTTTTTTTTTTTTTGGTTTGACAGAACAACCAAAACCATCTCTTATATAAGGTCAGACTCAGAGTGAAATGTGGCCTCAAAGAAGAAAACATGTTTATCTTACATTTATGTTCTCAGACCGCCATTGTGCTTGGACAATAACATTGACATTGTTTTAGTTATGTGGATTAAGAGTAGATGAACTTTGTTTAATCTCACTTGTTTGACTTTCTGTACACACACACACACACACACACACACACACACACACGATAATGGTGGGTGGCTGAGATTCAAAGTACTCAAGTGCCTTACATGTAGCTCAGATTATAGAGTTTGACCTTGACCTTTCAGATGGCCCTATTGCCCTTGACTTAAAATTATAATCTTATAAAATAAAGGAAGTCTTTAATAAAGATCATTGCCATGCCAGGTATGGTGGCACATGCCTATAATTCCAGAGCTCTGAGAGTCCAAGGCAGGAGGATTGCAAATTCAGGCACAGGTTAGGAAACTTAGGGAGTTAGCAAGACTTTATCTCAAAAAAAATAAAATAAAATAAAATAAAGTATTGTCCCCAAATGGAAGACGTGTTTCTTTTTGTTGTTGTTGTTTTATCATTCCACTTTTTTAACAGTACCAGAAAGTGCATATCTGCCTCCAGTATTTGTCCCAGTAAAACTAAGGGTCACTGAAATACAAATGAGAGAAAACAGAGCTACGACGTTCTGTTGTACGGCACCCAGCCGCGGGCCCCCTTCCCCCACACCCTCTTCCGATGTTCCCGATGTTCACAGGTGCACCAGCCACAACTGCGCTGCAAAGATCTAACCTTGGCTGTCTGCGTCGCTTCTTCTTCCCCATAGCTGGCCGGGTCAACTTGACCGCATCCAGCTGCAGTGTCTGTCTTCCAATTTAAAATATGTACATATGTAGCTTTCTTTCGGCTTGCTTCAAGGACTCTATACTCTGTGCCCAGAACACCCTGGCCCAGCCAGGGACACTTTATCACCCCTTTCCCCATTCCCGCCTGCTCTTTAATGTCCTTGCCTCCCCAGCCATCGCTGCTACTCAAGTGTGCGGAGCAGCCCAGCTCACGCTAGTTGCTGCCAATAAACCACTCCTTTCGTTCCAGATAACTTAAGCGTGGTCTTGTGTGGGTATAAACACACCTTTTCCCCAACAGTTTTCCTGTCACATTCTGCTTACTTCAGGATGAAAATGCTTCTGAGATCAGTTTTGTGAAAACAATTGCCCAGCAAGAAATTAACTTCTTTCCTCAGATACCGTTTCCCTTTCCCTCGTGTCCTTCCCTCGTCTGAATGACCTACCGCCTGTGCTGTTACCGCCACGGTACAAAAATAGCTGGTCGACTTGATTCTTCTGTCGCGAATGGCAAGGTTCTCCAGTGAAAGCCAAGAGGAAGCTGCGTGTGGAAAGGTGAAAGTTAGAAGCCTAAGCGGTGCAGCTCTGGTACTCACACTGAAAGCCTGATTGGAAAGAAATTGAATTGCCGTTCAAAGAGAACTTAGGCACAGTTGCATTCAAACAGCTCTGGGTGAGAAAAATAAAGTCAATGCAAAAGCCCATCCAGATATGGTCCATGAGATCTGCTAGAGCCTTGACCCACCTGCTGTGAAACCAAGGGGTGGGTTAAGAATTCCTAACGACTCCACTTCATATGTGTAGTTCTGCATACTGATTCTGTCCCACTATCACATAGAATGATACCTTGTGTTCAAGCATTTGATGTTTAAGTGTTCAATACAGACATTTAATGATGACCTGCGAACACTGAATTTTAAGGATCTAGTACCTCGTGGAATATGCCTCAGGGGAGAGAGCTCAGCGGTACAAGGACATGCCTGAATGCAATCCCTGGGACTACTGCACAAAGAGAGAGAGAGAGACACAGAAACAGAGACAGACAGAGAGAGAAAGAGAGAGAGAAATATTGAAATGTGTGTGGCATATTTCGTATGACGTGTTATCCACGCCAGCCTGTGCTGTGTACCAGAGAGGGCTTCCAGAGCAGATGATGTCACTGTGCCCTCAGGCTGAAACTGGACATCTGCTGCCCTAAAAATGCCTTTCGGGGTCACAACAGGCTCAGGAATTCCATTCCGGTGATATTAGCACAGAAACGCATGCTAGCCTTAATGCACATTTTTTATCTGATTACCTAATTGTCTCAGCTCTTTTTTTTTTTTTTACCATATTTCTGATAATTTTATACAACTGTCAAAATCAACAGGCAGGGGGATGGAGGAGAGCAGAGGGAAAGGGCTGACACATGACAATGAAGCTGCATTGAGTGCACGTCCCGGTGTCCCAGGAGGAATATCAGCACCATGCACTGCAAACGTGAACTCATCAAAATTTTTTAAACTTAAAAAGAAATTCCAATAGGAAAAATGACTTTCCACATACTCATATCTAGAGCTAACACAAACTGCCTCCAGTACTGCTTATTGAAGTCTTTCCTGTTTTGTTTTGTTTTGTTTTGTTTTTTAAAATGCTGTGTGTTAATTTTTTACATTTTCTGATTATGGGTTTTGTGAGGGGTATTTTGTTTTGTTTTGTTTGCTTTTCTTCTTAGTAACTTGGTTAAAGCTGAGAAAAGAAGGTGAAAATCATACCAGCATGTTTTCATTCAGAATGGAAACTTTTAAGAGAAATTGAAACTAACCTTTAAACTGGAGTGAGACTTCCCTCACTCTTACCTGAGCTCCTGCCTCCTGACCTCAACTATGATGGTGACTCCAAATTGACCTGTTTCATTTCAGTGTTTACAGCACGAAGAACCATTTACAAAGGGCCCTCACTTCTAGGGTATCCTTACACACCAAGTGGCCCCTTTGTACGAGATGGTGGGCGGGACAACGAGTAGAACAGATCGTGCTACAAGGCCAAGCAGCATGTGATGCAAAAACCACAAGCCACGCTCAGAATATGCACACGCTCACATGTAACTGATCAGGAGGAGCAGAGGTAAGCCACAGTTACTAGTGAGAAAGCGATAAGATGTTAGCAGGGCCCTACTGGTTGTTTTAACCAGCAATGGGCCTAAGATGCAGTTATATTTGAAATGCGTCAGTTAGAATGGAGCTCACCACTAATACCTTTCCAAATTTTTGTTCCATTCTCCAAGCTAACTGCACAAAACCACTCCAGTTCTAGTGTCTAGTACTGGACAAAGTAGGGCCCTTCTCAGCTCCTCCGGCTGATAGCGAGGTGGTGTTCATGTAGGGTGTGATAGTTTCCTTTAAAATGGTTTACTTGAAGAATTGGAAGAATGACTTCTATACAGGGATGACAAAGAGTGTGACTTCTTCAAAACCACCTTTGTGTAGACCTTGTCCAAGGCCAGCCAAGACGGATCAGCCACGGACATCCCTTTATAGCACACAGAGTGCTTGTGTGCAGTGACAGGCGCGCTGCACACACCCCGCCGTTTGGTCCCAGCAGGCTCTCGAAAACATCAATTCAGTCCAGTCCCTCTTAGGAGGGGATAATGCTTCATGCAACAATGAATAAAATGGAAATAAAAACAGCATTTAACCACTCCATAGCTCACATATGTATTTGGTACTCTGGTATTCAAATGCCCTACTAGTATGAGTAAATTGTAAGATTTGAAAAAAAAAAAAAATCTACAAATTGTGCATGCAATTTGTCATGGTGTAGTTATTTCCAGTAACTTAATAACTACAACAAGTAAACATTTGCCAATAGTAAAATGTGGAATATTAGAGACATAAATTTAACTGCCAGATATTGAAAGTACTTTTTTTAGGGTTCAGTAGATAGCTCAGTGGCATAAATGCCTGCCTGGCAAGCAGAAGATTCTATGATCCCTGGTACAAAAAAATGAAAAAAGAGGAGGAGGAGGA
>PVKA01017363.1:0-45923 GCA_004027165.1 Ctenomys sociabilis | reverse complement strand
GGCCCTAGCCTTTCAAGGTCAGCGAAGACTCAGGACATAGGAGAACCTGTACTGCAATATTATGAGACTCAGGTGAGCTCCAAATTTTCTGAGCAAGGAGATTGTGGAGCCACAGAGGAAAGAGATTGAAGTTCTATAGTGTGCCTGGGGAGAGTCACATGAAGAGAAAACTTTCTCTCAGGCTCTCACAGAGAGCAATTTAGTCAGGCATTGGCTGTGACCCATCCACATGGATGACACAGACAAAGGAACTACAGAATAATGTACAGGACTACAAGATAAACCCTGAGAAGACTTCAATGACCACATAGGAAACATAAAGTTCATGTGTTGGTATATAAGTTTTGATCTACCTAGTTCTTAACCATCCAGCAGAAAAGTATAAAAGTATAAAAATGAAGTATACATCGTGAGCCCATACTATTAAGCTGAGCTGTAAATGGATATGGTCGACAATTTCTTTGAATAGCTCCCTATGGTTGCAGAATGCTGGATTGTGTTGGATTGTGGTGTCGAGTTCAAGCACCTAAGGTAGTTGAATGTCAAAGGAGTGCCCACTTCTGACAGGTGTAGACAAAGGAAGGGTTTTAGAAAGAAAAAATCATGATGTGTGTGTATAGACAGTACAGTTGGGATAGATAACGCTGTGCTTCTACATAATTCTATGATAGGCAAGATCTGCACTAATGGTGGTTGGACAGGATATTATGTTGGCTTTTAGTGCTATGGTCACCCACTAGGTAAATAATTATTGAAGTTTTGATATAATTCAGCTATAAAAAAACCTGTAAATATAATATCATGTATGCACCTTGTACAATACCAAAACGTTATGAAAACAGTTTGCAATGTATTAATTCATCGACTCTGTATGGTTAAGGTGTTTTGAAACTGTCTGATTGACATTTGTATATTAATAAAATAAAAATAAATTGTAATAAATAGTGAGGGAGAGAAAAGAAGGCCATTTATCTTCTCACCAGGCCCATGCTCCTTATAACTAGCCCATCATAAGGATAATGATACTACACCATTCTGAGGCAGAATCCTCATGACTTCTTCACCTCTTGAGGGTTCTACCATAATGAACATTAAATAGCTCACACAAGATATTCGAGAGACAGAGTCAAATCATATTCAAAACAAATTTCTAGTTTATCAACAGCAAATATTCTTACAGCATTAATCTGCTTCTGAAGCCACTAACTCCTTCAGCTGATTCATAATATCAAATACGCCATTTCTTTTCAGTGACTACTATTAGACAGTAATTCTGCACACGTCCATGGCTTTTTAAAATCTATAAAATATTTTCCTGATAGTATACATTTTCTTATACCCAAATCTAAAAATGTCTTCGTTTTGGAAAGAGAAATTATTTTAATAATAAGAATTTTATGCCAACATGTATTTATAATAACCTACATTGTTAATTAAGCAATTTTTTATTAGTACACATTTGTTACACACAAGTTTGCATTCCTTGCGTGGAGTTGGTTTATATACCTATCTCCCAACTTCGCCCCTGTTTTCTCACCCTATCCCTTCTATCCCTCTCCCCTTGTACCTCTTGTTCCCTTTTGTCTACTTCCATAATTTGTCTTATAAGAGACCCTTAAAGCAAACACAAAATGACTCTGCTTATACCTTACCTAGTCAGAATTTGTCCTGATTGTGGAAAGCATGCTTTCACCTCTTGTCCTATCACCATTCCAATTTTGTTGATATTCTCCTTTGAGTCACCCTTCAGGTGCAAGTTTAGATATAGTCTGCTTCTGTCCTCCAAGTGTTCATGTGCTAGAAGATTGATTCTAAGAGGGTCTGCTTCAGAGATAGGTGTGGCCCAGTGTGAGGTCATTTGGTACTTGTAAGAATGCATTTGGAAGCCAGTAGGTAGTTCAGTCATGGAACCTGGACTTCTTCTTAGGAAAGGGTTTTTTGTAAAATGAACAAGCCTGACATGAGATTTCTATATCATTATATGGACCTTTCCTCTTGTAAGTACTTCTGCCATGACACCTCTCACCATTAGGATTTCACTGAAAATGGAACCAATGGGGCTTCCTGATTTTGGACTATCAGCCTCCAAAACATAAGGTAAGTGACCCCACATCAGGTATGTGGGTATCATAACAGCAATGACCTAGGTTACTAAACTTAGACTTTTAATCTATCTTCAATAGAACACTCAGTACAAATACCACCACTTCTTGAAAATTTTTCCATTTTGAATTTACCCCAGAGTAATATACTTTTTTTCTCTTTACCCATATTTGTAGAGCAGTTCATATTATTTTCTTGTATAGTATTACTTATTTTAACATTTCTCCTCATTATGCTGAGGTCCTTCAGTATATATTCCTTTAAACAGGAAGTTTGTATTTATCTCTGTGTTCTTTATTATTATTTTCAATGTGTTTGGTACAGGGTCTACAGGATCTACAGGGTCTCACTATGTAGTACAGATTCATACTGATTCTCCTGTTTTCAGCATCCTACATGCTGGGATCATGGGCACACTCCATCATACCCAGTCTCAACTGCTGTCTCAGCGTGCCCCAGGACACGGGCCTGGCAGAGCATGCTGGGGATCAAACCCCAGCCACTGTGCTTTACCTAAGAAGGTACTTCGGTCCACTGAGCTATCTGGCTGGCCCTATCTCTATATTATTGAATTATTAATGTGTGTTATTCATGCTCAGACCCACACAATAGAATATAATTTAATATAAACTAAAAAAATGAAAATCTAATATATATATGAGAATAGTTTCACTCCTAACCAACTGACACTACAAATATAAAATAGATTTGAATAGGATATAGTGAAAACTTCATCTGAAAGGGGATCTTAAAAAACAAACAAAAATTCCTCTTTCTA
This sequence comes from Ctenomys sociabilis, assembly GCA_004027165.1. Taxonomy (NCBI): domain Eukaryota; kingdom Metazoa; phylum Chordata; class Mammalia; order Rodentia; family Ctenomyidae; genus Ctenomys; species Ctenomys sociabilis. Next base: position 43,042 of record PVKA01017363.1, on the reverse strand, counting down.
TTTTTATTTCTAAAATAACTTGAGGTTATTTTAAAAGTGTGATATTCAAGGTAGCATAAGTAAAATTTGTTTTCTGCTTCTAGCTATAGAAAAGATAATATTATTTGAGGTATTTTATCCTACATTTTTATGACATTCTTTTGGATTTTACAAGAAGTATTGCCGAATTTAAAACTGGACAAATATATTTAGAAAGATTTAGGAATGATTTTTATTTTCAAAATTAAAGATTTATATTTTCAACCTAACTGATATTTTAATTGCTGCTAGCATAGATTTGTCTGTGAAAATTTTGTTTCTGCTTTTGTTAGGGCATGAATACTACTCATTATGATTTATAAATATCCTGTTTCCTAGACTGAAGCATCTAATTATTCCTTTTTGATTTTATGTTTTCTAGATGATTGTTACCTTAAAAAGAAATAAGAAGAAACATGATTTTTCTTTTCCCTTCATCTGTGGCATTTGAAATTCATGCTAAAACAGTATCAAGCTTAACAGAATTTTATTGACTATGGTGCTTTTTAAATGAATAAGATGACATTGAACTGATTGGCAATGAATTGGTTCATAAATAATGCATTTAAATTTTATATGTGAAATTTACAGGTATCTGGTAAAAAAAGTATAGATCAAAGGTTTCCCATTAGCCTGAAGTTCAAAATTTTCCTCATGCTTTATAGCTAAGGGTAAATTATTTTGAATTCTTCAGGACTCTACATCACTTTAAACATTCTTAATCTTCCTCTAAGTTGTTCTTGTTCTATTGATGTGCTTTTCAGAGATAACTATGCCAAGAAAGTTTGAGAAATATGAACTCTCTGAGGAGGGCAAGGGCTCAGTGGTATATTTTGAATTCTGGTTCAATTACTTTATGATAAGGTATTATCTTTATTCACAAATGAGTGCTGGTTGTTGAAGGTAGAGTTCAGCTGTTTATATACTAACATGTAGCAATTATGATGAAACAAACTCCTCTAGAACTCTGTTGTAACTATGGCAACCAGAATTAAATGAATTCTATTAAAAATACAAAAAGCCACCCTACCAGGCTAGAGTAAATATTATCTTTTATTGATTTATGAAAGTTCCAGATGATGAAAGTGGTTAATACATTTCTGTCATGAAACACGTTTGTTAAGGGTTCTTCTTTTTGATAGAGCCATTGCCTATTTAAATAATGTAGGCCAGATGCTATTAGTTTTTACATCTTTTTTTAGAACACCTTTGCCTTTGTTGCAAGAAACAAACAGTATTTCTATTATCTTCTGTATTTTATTTAGGAGTAACAAGGAGGGTGTCAGACTTATAAATCATTTCTGATTATGTTTGGCTAAAATATGACTTGACAAAAGGTTGTTAGTGTAGGTGAGTTGCACATTTATTTTGAGGACAAATTTGATTTTGCTGTAGTATTTTATTTCACCTACATTTGTACAAAAAGCAAACAACTCACTTGATGTCAGGTGGCTGGTGTTTGCGGTGGGACTTGTGGGAAGAGGAAAATTAAACTTTTGGTAATTTGTTCCTTAAGTAGACTAATTTAAAATTTGATTCAAGTAATAATGTAAGGCTAAAATGGAACAGCATTATATAGCAAGATTAGAGCTTTTGAGTCCCAGAGGGTTTGGTGTGCAGGTGTTAGTGCCATTCTGCATGCAAAATGCCAGAATGCACTGTACCCACTTATGCCCTTTCCTTAAAATCATCTCAACATTTTGCATCTTGATTAAAATGTAAAGGTCACTGTGACTTTTTTTCCTCAAATATATTGACAACAGTCATAAGGATAGAGTATTGGCAAACTGGGACCAAGGAGATAAGGCATATGCATGGCGTTGCGCTTGGGACCTTCAGATCTTTGAATTTTACTGTATTTATTTCCCTACAGTTTCTGCCAATCACTTATGTATCGAGTTGAAGTTCTCTTAGGTTACTAAGAAATATGTTTTTTTTTTTTCTAAATGTAAAGGGCTGTGTCATAGAGACAAATTGGAAAAGTATAAGAAAGATTAAGAACTCTAGGATCCTTGCCTAGTTTTCTACTCTTGTGTCTCCTTATATCATATTGAATTTCTAGTTTAAAGTTGTGGATTATATATAGTAATATTTATGAATAGTAAAATATTTGCAATAGTAAAATTTTCAGCTTTATTTCCCAATAGTATTGGTTTATTATTTAGATAGAGAAACTTTTGAACTAAACTATCATTAACAGATGATTTGCCAGGAAAAGTGAGTAGTAGAAGGAACATAGGCTTTGTGACTACAGTCCATAAGAAGCGCTTCTCCAGAATCCCCACATTTTATCAGGTCCCCTCTGTCAAAGTACTCTTAAATGCCAGTGCAACCTGATCCTTTCTCTAAAGATCATGGAGCACCCAGGCATTTTTATTACATTTCACAGCATTCCTCTGTCAGGTTGACATTCTGCCTTAAATCATAACATATGAGAATTGGAAGGGATTACAGAGATCACCGAGTCTAAGCTGCTCATTTTTGGAGATAAGAAATTGAGACTCAGAAGGGTGAAGTGAGTGGTCTAGGGTCACACAGCTCATTAACATCACAGCTGGTGTAAGGCCCAGTGGCCTCCTAACTCCTAATCTTGAACTCTTTCTTTACGCTTCATAGCTGTATGTTTTCTCCCATGTCTATAGCAGGATACTTCTGACTCTTCCTTAGCATATGGAACTACGTACAGAATACAGGATTACCCCTTCCAAGGGAGCACCCTATCCATTATTTCTCATTACTCATCTTCTTAGTTCTAAAGGGAAAAAAACAGCCTGAACATTCAGCTTTTATATTCATTATCTACTCTGTGCCTGTTAGTTGCTTCATTTTTTGGTAATGCTTTTACTGATTAACTTGGTCCCTGCAATATAAAATGGTGAGATGCATTATCCTGGGTAAATGTGATGTTATTAATGTTTTTAGTCTAGTTATGGGTCATTATTTTCGATAGATGTAATCGTCCCAGCACTGAGACCTAGCAGGTGGTCTCAGTAGAAGTTATAACAGTTTTCTTAATGGTCTGGTAAGAATGTCATTTGCAGGGCAGTGAGGGCAGAGAGAAATTGCTCCCATAGCTAGCTTACTTCTACATTCATTCCTGAGCTTGAACAAGTGAAAGAAAATACATATTTTATTACTGATCAGTTGGGTATTTTTCCTTCCTAATCATTTACAGTAACAATGATGAGGACCATGTATATTTATTTCCTATATCCACCTTTTCCCCAATAATACTGCTAATAACCCTGCAATGCTTTATTTTCCTAATTCTTAGAGGAAATAAGCCTTATTGCCTCTTGAGAGGAGCCAACATCCTTTCAAGCAGTGAGATATGATTAAATCCAGTTGGCTAGGCAAAATACAGAGAGCACTGGAATGCAGAAACCAAGGGATAAATTTTGCATCATAGGCAACACATTCTTGTGGGAAACATGTTATCAGTGTGATGGGAGAGATATAAATCATGCACTTAAATGTTCATAACTTATTATAGGTAAGAGATATGAACATGAAAAGGATGATGATGGTGATGTGGAATTTGATTGCCCTTCCAAATTTTTCTTTGCATCAGGGTATAATTGCATTTGAATGACTTAATTTATAATTATATACATTATAATAGGTTAAATTAAAAAAATCCTTTCAATATTATGCATATTGTTTGCACAGACTTTGATGGTTTATGTAAAATATGTTTGCACTCTAGTAAGAAAGCAGAAGCAAGAGAAAGAACCAGAGAAAAGGAGAGGGAAACAGACAATGGGCACAGAAGGAAGAAAGAGAGACTGAGGAATGGTTCAAGGTTTATGTCCTCATCCACTCTTGTTTTTTATTTATTTATTTATTTATTTATTTATTTTTGCAGAAACAGGGATTGAACTCAGGCACTTGCCAGTGAAGTGCTCATTCCACTGAGCCATCTCCCTGGCCCTCATCCACTCTTAATTTAATTAGTAAAGCTGCTCAAAAGTACTAGATCAGTCATTCATTGACTTCTCTGGCTCTTCATTGCTACTGTTGTATCTCAGCAGTTCCAAGGTGACTGTGCTACTCTCCTACTACAGTCCTCTATATTTAGCTTCTATGAAATCAAAGCACTTTCTAGCAAAGGTGAGTGGTAAATGTTTTTCAATGGTTGTTGCTGCCCTTGCATACCCATGCTTAGTGGTATAAATGGAAAATTACAAATCCTTGATATATAAGTCAACCTATCATTTAAGGGCTATTTAAGAAAAAAGAAACATGAGATTGTCAGTCTGAAACTCTCAAAAGAAATCCCGAAGGATGGGCTCAGGCTGTTTGGAGGGAAATCCTGGAAACAACAGTAAAGGATTCTTTTAAGAAGTTATGCTTTACAAGCTCTTGAAGAAAAACAAGAGAAGTAGACCAGAAGAGTCAAAACCTGAAAATCAAGTTTGTGCGAGCCTTTAAACACATATTTCATTTACTCTTCCATTTTACATGTATGAACAAGAATGCTGCTGTATCTACAAGAGCTATATCTATAAGAAGTGAGGCTAGGAAGAAAACAGTGGTCTAAGCTTCTGCCTTGCAAGATATATCTACAAGCAGTAGTCAAAAATATAATGAGTATTTGCACTTTAAAATTTTATTACACTGAAACACATTGCCACTAATCTCAAAACATTTCCCATTCCTTAAAGCACAGTTTTTTTCCCCATCAGTCTTGCAACTTGCTGAAGCAGTTCTGGGCATCCTTTTACAAGAGTATCTTTACAAATTATGATAAAAGTACAATGAATGCTATTATTCAATGGAGATGCAAGGTATTAAAATGTAGCAAACAGTTTTTTTTTTTTTTTGTGGAACTGGGATTAAACTCGGGTCCTTCCACTTGCCAGGCTTATTGTACTTAGCCATCTCCCCAGCCCAGCAAGGATTGAAAATGTAATGATGTGCTGTTATCCACCTTATTTGTCAGATCAGGCACTGTGTGTGTTTTGGCTCTTTCCCAAATTCAGGATTACCATGAAAGGTAAACATCTGTAATTAATTCAGGACACCATGACAGCTACAACAGAATTAAAGATACTTGAGAAAGAAAATTTCTAGAACTACTTCAGAAAGTAACAAGAAGAGTGGGATAAATGTGCTAGAAGTGAGGGGGAGAATTTTGAAAGAGATTAATCACAATGTATATTTTATTTTCTTTTTGGCACTGTAGATTGAACTCGGGACCTTGCACTTGCAGGACAGGCACCTATGACACTGAGCTATGTCACCAACCCAACAGTTTTTATGTTTAAGTACATGCCATATTTTTATTAGACTTACTAAATAAGTCTTTAAATGTTATGTCCATAGTTTGATAATGAAAATTCCAAGGGAAAAATAAAATATTAAATTTGCAATATGGTCTTTTATTGTAAGTAATATATCTTGCTATCAACATTTTAGATTCTATGAAACATACAATTTAGTATGAGGAGGAGAATGTTCTCCACGATCTAGGGGCTGCTCCAGATCTGCGCATCCCCAGGCCTTGTGAGTATGTGAGAGAGCTTCTGCCCTCTCCTGCATCCACCAGACCAAGAACATGCTTGCCATGTGAAAGAGACTTTGCCTGCATTCTGGGGACCTATCCAACCCCTACACATGCACAGCCTGACTTGTGAATGACAACTTCCACCTTGCTCTTGGGAGCCCTCAAGACCTGCCTAAGCTGAGACCCAGATCCAGCCCAGCCCAGACCTGGTGACTGTGTGGCAGAGCTTTCAGCTTCTCCGCCCCCAAGGGACCTCTTTGGATCAAACCTGAGGCACTCCACCTGAGTGAGACCCTCTACCGTGGCCTTTGGACCCCTCCACCACTCCACAGCCCTGCTCACAAGCCAACTCAGAGAATGAGAACATCTATGATGCTCCTGGGATACCCACATTCAACCCAAGCCCAGGCCCCACTAGTGTGTGGGAGAGCTTCTCGCCCCCTGTTCCCCCTGGGCCAGGGGGCACAACAGAGGGGCACCACAGGTTCACTGTTGGTACAGAGGAGCACAACAGGTTCACATCCCAGGGCTGCAGCAAGAAGGAGCTAAACACAACAGCTGGGTTCAAGCCAGGTATAAATAGATAAACTCAAATATAACAAAGCTATATCTGAATTTTACTAGGTCCTGAGGATATAACTGCACCAAAAATCTACAACAAAGGTCAGAGTTGAGTGCTATATGAAATAAAAAAACAAGGAGCAAAATATAATCTCAGGCCATGAGCCCACCAAGAACAAGTGCAGAGGACACTAGCTCAGCTGAAATGTATGATTTAGTAATGTCTGAAGTAAAGAAACAACAGTAGAAAGGTGTAGAGGAACTCAGAGAAGAATTAATTTCTGAAATAAAAAAAAAATCTCTGAATTCAAACATCTGAAATAAAGAATCAAATACAGAAATATATGGAGGAAACCTAATCTGATAAATTTCTCTACAGTAAAAAAATTATTGCTTCTAAAGAAGACATTGATAGAAAAAATTAGAGGAGATTGAATAATGAAGGATTACTTGAATGAGCAATACAGGAAGGAAATATATCTCATGAATCACAGTCAAAGAGATATAGAAGAACTTAAAATCTCAATCACAAGCCTGTAAAATTATTTGAGTGAAAGTGAAGACAGAGTTTCAGATCTTGAAGACACTGTTGCAGCTACCAAAAAGGTAAGAAAGAATCTTATAAACAACTAGGATACAGAAAAAAATAATCCATCACCTGCAAGATGATGCAAAGATAAACAATGTGAGATTATTAGGAATCAATGAGAAAGAAGGAATCAATACAAATGATATTAAAAGAATATGGGCAGAAGTAAGGCACAAAACTTCCCAAATATGAGGAAACAATTCAAAATTTAGGTAATGGAAACATACAGAACGCCAAATAACTTCAACCCAATTAGAAACACACTGAGACATATGATAATCAAGATCCCACAAAGATAGCACAAAAACAATATATTGAAAGCTGCTAGAGAAAAGAAGCAAATCACATTCAAGGAAAACCCATCAAAAATACTGGAAACTTCTGTTCACAAACCACGAAGGCAAGAAGAGCATGGAGCAGAGCACTTCAAGTACTCTATGAAAACAAATTCCAGCCCAGAATACTATACCCTGCAAAACTCTCTTTCAAGTTTGATAGAGAAATGAAATACTTCCATGAGAAAGAACAGCTAAAGAATTTCATGATGACAAAGCCAACCCTATACAGACTACTGAAAGATGTTCTAGAGAAGGACAAAAATGATCAAAACTCTATGAACGAGAACAGAAGGAACCCACTAAATAGGGCAAACAATTAAACACAGGACAAGAGGAGTAACCAACAGCAGGTAATTAACTTATCAATCTTAAGTCAACACTTCTCAACTGTAACAATCAATATAAATGAACTGAGTTCACCAATTAAGAGAAATAGACTGGCACAGTGTATTAGGAAACAAAATCCAACAATATGCTGTATACAAGAAACACATTTAACTCATAAAGAAATTCATAGGCTGAAAGTCAAAGAATGGAAACCAATACTACATGCCCGAGCACCCCAGACAAAAGCAGAGGTAGCAATCACATTTTCAGACAGTCTCAAATTCAACTAAGGAATGATTAAGTGAAATGAAAAAGATCATTGTATACTTGTTAGGGGAAAAACATTCAAGAGGAATTTAATACCCATAAATGTATATGTATCTAACACAGGGGCACCCAATTATATAATACAAATCTTAACCGACATGGAAAATCTAATATCTAATACCACAGTCTTAACAAGAGATCTTAAAACCCCCTTATCCCAAAAAGATAAGTGAAACAGAAAAAGGTTAGCAAAGAAGTAGTAGAACTGAACCAGAACATAGAACAAATGAATTTGGTTGACATATACAGAGTGTTCCACCCAACCACAGCAGAATAAACAATTTTTTCTTCTGCACATGTGTCATTTTCCAAAATAGACCACATAGTAGTCCACAGGTCATGTTTAGGTATATACCAGAAACCAGAAAGTATCCCATGCATATTATCTGACCATAGTGCAATGAAACTAGATACACAACAAAAGAAACCATAATAATCCACTAAAGAAACGGAAATTAAACAATACCCTAAGCAGCAATCAAAGGGTCACAGATAAAATTAAACAAGAAACTCAACAATATCTAAAATTCAATGAAAATTCAAGCACAATTTACCAGAATTTATGGGATGCAATTAAAGCAATGTTCAGAGAGAAATTCATAGGTGTGAACTTACACATTAGGAAAAGAGAATGGGAATAAATAAACACCCTAATGCTGCATCTCCAATGTCTAGAAAAGGAAAAGCAAACCAATCCCAGAGCCCAAAGAAGGGAAGAAATCATAAAGATTAGAGCAGAAATTAATTCAATTGAGATGAAGAAAAAGTACAAAGAATTAACAAATAAAAAGCTGGATCAATGAAAGAATAAGTAAAATCGATATGCACCTAGCTAGGATCATCAAAAAGAGGAAAGAAAAATTCAAATACAAGCAATAAGGAATAAAACGGGAGTAATCACCACAGACCCTCTGGAAATTTATGATTGTCAATAGCTACCTTGAGAATATTTATGAGGGCAGAATAGAAGACACAGAAGAAATGGACAGATTCTTAGAAAGGTACAAATTATCAAAACTGAATCAAGAAGATAGAACAAATCTTAGTACCTGAATAACTGCTAAAGAATGTAATAAATGTAATAAAAAGCCGGCTGACAAAGAAAAGTAAAGGCCCTCATGGATTCACAGCTGAATTCTACAAGAAATTTACTGAAGATATAATCCTTACATTCCTCAAACTCTTCAATTAAATTGAAAAGGAAACAGTTCTCCCAGAAATCATTCCTGAAGGCAAGTATCATAGACATGCACAAACCAGGGAAAGACACAATTAAAAAAGAGGACTACAGGCCAATCTCTCTATTGAACATAAATACAAAAATCAATGAAATCCTAGGAAATAGACTACAACAAATCATCAAGAAGATCATATACTATGACCAAGTAGGATTAATCCAAGGGATGCAAGGATGGTTCAATATTTAAAAAATCTATTAATGGAATATACTATATCAATAGGGAGAAATCTAAAAACCACATGATCATCTTAATTGATGCAGAAAATTCTTTTGAGAAAGTTCAACATGTTCAAAGTCCTACAGAAAAATAGAAAAGGAGGTCTGTACTTCAATTTGATAAAATCCATCTATGAAAACCCAATGGCTAATATAATTCTATATGGGGAAAACCAGAAATCTTTTACTCTCAGCTCTGGTACAGGACAAGGATGTCCTCTATCACCCCTCTTGTTCAATTTGGAATCATTATCTAGAGCCATTAGATATGAGTGAGAAATAAAAGAATTAAGAATAGGTAAAAAAAAGAAGTTGAATAATGATTCTTTGCAGATGACATGATTTTTTACTTGGAAGACCAAAAAAACTCCACCAAGAAGCTACTAGAATTGATACACAAATTCAGTAGCATAGCAGGATACAAAGTCAATATCCAAAAGTCAGTAGTGTTCCTCTACACAAATAACAAACACACTGAGAAGAAAGTTAGAGAAACAATACCTTTTACAATAGCACCATGGAAAATGAAATACCTTGAAATTCATCTAACTAAAGTCATAGATCTTTTCACAGAAAATTACAGTACTCTGACAAAAAAGATCTTATAGGATTTCATAAAATGGAAATATATTTCCTGCTCCTGTATGGGGAGAACCAACTTTGTGAAAATGGCCATACTCTCAAAATTGTTGTACATATTCAATGCTATTTCTATCAAACTACCGCGAACATACCTCCCAAACCTAGAGAAATCTTTTCTAAAATTTATTTGGCACCAGAAAAGATCTAGAACAGCAAAGGCAATCCTGGTAAACAAAGACAAGACAGGAGGCATTACAATTACTGACTTGTAATTATACTACAAAGGTACTGTGATAAAATCAGCATTGTAATGGCAACGAAATAGACCTGAAGATTAATGGAATAGATTGGAAGATGCACAGGCCTCTACAAACACACTCAGCCACCTGATCTTTGGCAAAGGGGCCAAACACGCTTACTGGAAGAAAGATAGCTTCCTTAACAAATGGTGCTGGAAAAGGCTGGCTCTTTACATGCTGAAAACTAAAACTTGACCCAGGTCAAGTCTGCCACCGTGCAATAAGCTAAAGTCAAAATGGATTAGATCTAAATATTAGAAGAGAAACACTCAATCTCCTGGAACAGAAAGTAGGAGAAAGTCTTGAAGACTATGGGTAGGCCAAAAGGTCAGGAACAAAAATCAAACTTCACAGGTAATACTTGAATTAATTAACAACTGGGACCGCCTCTTATTGAGAAGATTTTGCATGTCAAAAGAAATTAACAACAAAGTGAAAAGACAACCCACTATTTTTTTTTTTTGAAACAGGGTCTCACTATGCAGTCCAGGCTGGCCTTAAGCTCTCTTTGTAGCTCCTGCTGGTCTTGAACTCACAACAATCCTCCTGCCTCAGCCTCCCAAGTGCTGGGATTACAGGTCTGCACCACCACGCCCAGCTTCAACCCACTATTTTGGAAAAGATCTTAACTAATAAGCACTCAGAAAAAGGTTTGCTCTCTAGAATTTATAAAGAACATAAAAACATTAAGGTCCTTAAATTTAAAGACCCAATCCAGAAATGGGCATTGGAGCTATACACACACTTCTCAGAGGACAAAATTAAATAAGTGAGTAAATATATGAAAAATTGCTGCACATCACTAGCCATCCATCAAATGCAAATTAAAACAGCACTGAGATACCATTTCACCCCAGAAAGAATGGCTATAATAAAGAAATAACAAACAACAAATTTTGGAGAGGTAAGGTTGTGGGGAAAACAGAACCCTTCTCAACTGCTAGTGGGAATTCATACTGGTGCAACTGTTATGGAAATCTGTGTGGAGACTCCTTAAGAAACTAGGACTGGAAATCCCATTCAAGCCAGCTATCCTCCTACTGGGAATTTTCCCAGAGGAACTGAAAACATCATATCATGGTGTTATTATATGTGTACCTATGTTTGTAGCAGCACAATTTGTGATAGCCAAATCTTGGAAACAACCAAAATGCCCTTCACATGGGGAATGGTTGAAAAAACATGTGATATCTTTATACAATGGAGTATTACTCAGATACAAAGGATGATAAACTCAAAACCTTCATATTTAACTGGATGCCATTTGAAGATATAAGTGAAATAACCCAGACCCACATGTGTAAATATCATATAGTCTCCCTAGTATAAGAACTCAAACAAGAAATACATATAGAAATGTATAACACAGTTAAAAGGAAAAGAACAACTGGAGGATTGGACATTGAGGACAGGACAAGGCAAAAAGCTGGGAAACACAACAGGTGCAAAGCCATATATTTATATGTACAAGATGGGTAAAGCAATGATCCAGAGAAACATTAGCAGGTTTTTGAAACTAGCAGTTAATTGGTAGGATTCTCATCCTGATTAACTATATGTGCTGATACCTGTGAACCAAACAACTGCACTGAAGACAGCATTATATACTAGAAGGGTCATGCTTGGATGGCCTGTCATTCCAGTCTTCTAAATATACATTTCCATACTGTCTCTCAAGTAAAAGTGTTTTTTTTTTTTTTTTTAATTAAGGGTAATAAATGAAAAAGACAGAAGAAAAAAAGTCACAGGACTTTCCTGCTACAATGCTATATGTGGTTAGATTTTTATATTTCTGTATAAAAATGTGTTTATTTCCATTTTTAAATTATTTTTTTCTTCATATTCTGTAGGGACTTAAAGCTTATCATATAAATACTTGATGGAAAATACCTGTTCCATGCTATAGCTAAGATGACTGAAAAAAGACAGATAGAATTAACTGAGCTGCATATGTTGCAGGATACTAATAAGCTTCTCTTCTGGAGGGCTAACAACCTAAGTTCACAGATCAGAAATTGGAGAAAATGAAGGGCAGCTGGTCAGCCAACACTTTGGCCCTAGCCTTTCAATGTTAGTGAAGACTCAGGATATAAGAAAACTGTAAAATCATGTAACTCATTGTATCCCAAATTTTCTGGTCAAGGAGATTATGGGGTCACAGAGGAAAGTGATCGATGATGTAGTGTGCCTAAGGCTTTCTCAGAGAACAAATTGGTCAAACAATGGCCATGACTTTTCTACAAGGCTGACACTGGCAAAGGATCTACAAAGTGTGATACAGGGTTACAGGATAAATCCTGAGGGTATGTGACTGACCTTATCTGATACAAAAGTTACATTTCTTGTTATGTAGGTCTCACATTACCTTTGTCTTAATCATCCAGCAGAAAACATAAAAAGGAGATATATAAAGTAAAGCCATATTAATATGCTGAGCTATGAAAAGCTCAAGTCTACAGCTTCTGCAGATAAGCCCCTACTATTGTGGACTGCTGGATTGTGATGAATTGCTGTGCTGAGTTCGCATACCTATAGTATATATTTATTTATTTATTTATTTATTTATTTATTTATTTATTTATTTTTTATGTTTACGCATGTGAGTCTGGTTTATTTCACTAATAATCTTGCTCTCAAATTGCATCCGTTTACCTATAAAACTCTCAAGTCCTTTATAACTGGGTAATACTCTATTGTATAAAGAATATCACATCTTTTTTTATCCATTCCCCAGTTGATGGGCATTTGGGTTGCTTCTAAGATATAACTATTACAAACTGTGCTGCCATAACCATGGGTGAACATGTATCACTTTGGTATGATGTTTTTAATCCTTCTAGGAAGATACCTGAAAGAAGAACAGCTGGGTTGAATGGGACCTTTAATGCTAGGTTTTTGAGAAATCTGCACACTGATTTCCATGATGATTATATCAGTCCACACTCCTACCAACAGGAGAAAAGGCTTTCTTTTTTCCCACAGTTCCTCCAGCATTTGTTGTTGGTTGATTTCTTGATGATAGCTATTCCTTTGGCACCAGATGGAATCTCAGTATTATCTTAATTTTTATCTTTCCAATAACAGTAATGTTGAATATTTTCTTTTTCATTTTCTTTCTTTTTTTCTTTGGTATTTTAGGGAAGGGTCTACAGGGTACTCAGGGTCTCACCAATAGATCAGACTAGTACTGATCCACCTGATTATAGACCCCAGAAGCTGAGATTACAAGTGCATGCCACCAAGCCCAGTCTCAATTGCCATCTCAGCACGCCCTGGGGGCAGAGCCAGCACAGCAGGCCTAGAGATCAAACCTCCAGTCCCTGAGTCTGCTTGCAGGTGCTTCAATATATTTTAATTTTGTTGTTGTTGTTGTTTGTATTTCTTCATCATAGAAGTGTGTGGTCAGCTCATATGCCCATTTTCTGATTGAGCGTTTGTATTTGGGGTATCTAATTTTTTTTAGACGCCAATGGAATACCCATCTCTGACAGGCCTAAACAAATAAAGGGGATATTAAAGAAGGAATATTTGATATTTGTATATACAGAATAGTTAGGGTAGATATATTGCTATTTTTGCTTAATTCAATGAGTAGAAAGATTTGTAGTCATAGTGTTTGAACAAGATATCCTGTCTGCTTGTTGTACTATGGATAATGACTGAGAAGATAGCAATGTACAATGTATTAATTACTGAAACTGTCCTATTAATCCATTTTGATACTGTCTCATTGCTATTTCTTTTTCAATAAAATAAAAAAAATTATAGAGTAAATATACATAAAACTCAGCTGGACATAGTTTTATATGCCTGTAATCCCAGTTCTCAATCATACATTGCACAGTCATCCTTTGGAACGTAGCACAAGTCTGTCTTAAAAAAAAAGAACAAGCAAGCAAACGAACAAAAAAACTATAGATAACTATCTTAATGTCTCCATCGAGAAATTGAGGTTCAAAGACATTAAAAAGCAGCCAATGGCAATCCACATCCCTGGTATATGAGAGTGATAGATATTTTCACCATTGAAAACTACTGTGGACTGAGCATACATAGTTTTAGTATGATGCTTTGTTTTTCTTTTGTCCAGACACTGAGCTTAATTCCCTTTCTCTTGGTATCCAACAGAATTTTGCAACCTCATAAAACATTAGACTTGGGGAGTTCCCAGGAAGCATACAAATATGGCTTTTCTCTAAATTTATTGATAGTCCTTTGGGGGTTAGTGGAAATTCCCTAATGTTTTAGGAATTATTATTTTTGAGGGTACAAATAATCCTGTGGCACCACAAAGTTGCAATAGACAATGCAGGAAATAGTCAATGACCCTGAGAGTACAATAATTCAATTTAATTTATTTTATGTAATCATACCCCTTATTTATCAACATTATTGTAGACATTATCATGATAATATGGCTTTCCATCTTTGTAGTGCAGAAGAATTTCTTTTCTGGAAAACTTCAGAATTTTAATGACAATCAGAATTCACCTTTTTAAATTAGATATTATATTTACCCCAAACTAATACACCATAGATGGATTTCTGAAATCAAAAAGTATGAGACTTTTAAGGAAAGAGATTAGGCTCTCCTGCTCACCCTTGAACACTGGCTCTATTTTCCTGAGACACAGAGTTCTTCTAGTCACTTCCCCTGGTATTTCTAAGGGGCATATATCAAGCAATAAAGTAAGACATGATTTCTTTCTTTTGAGAAATAAATAGCAATGAGACAGTTTCAAAACTGATTAATAGCACAGTTTCAATAATTGATACATTGCATATTGTTGTCTTTGTAGTAGTTATTCATGGTACAAGATGCAGGCATGATGTCCTGTCCAAACACTATTAGTAAAAATCTTTCTTCTCATTGAATTAAGAGAGAGTAGCTGTATCCTAACTATTTTGTATATACAGATAGAAAATTGTCCTTCATTTGTATCTCCTTTTCTTGTTTAGTTCTGTCAGAGATGGGTATCCCCTTGTCATTTAAATATGGTAGGTGTGTGTGGGACCACCTGAGCAGCTCTCCTTGAAAGAAAAGCAGCTGTCTCTATTTTGACTGAGTCTGATCCTATTTCCTCATATTGTTATGTACAGAGCTGGCTAGGACTTCTGTTTATCCTTCAGTTGGCCTTAAGTAATGTGTATTGGTCTAGCTGAGTGCTGGTGATAGTCTTTGAAGGTGGCATGTGTGTTTCCCTGGTAAGCCTGCTGCTCCTTAACGTGAGCCGGGTGGAGACAGGATGGTAGAGCTAATGCTCCACGCTGCCAGCTGGGATCGAGCCTCGAGATAGAGGCAATGACTTCCTGAGGCTTGAAAGACTACATCAATGCTGAAGCCCTAGACTTCCCAAAACATTAAACACTATATAATGCAGATTACTCTCTCTGCATATCCTCTCTGCATATGGCAGAGGAAAATGGAGGCCGCCCACCTGGCCCAGCTCACAGTAGTCACCTACTTCCCACAATTCTCAATCCTCAAGCCAGTCCCTCACTGAATAAAAACCTGGTGAGGCCCTGGGTCGCGCTCTTGGTTACGGAAAGCCAAGTGATGGCAGGACTGAGAGCCCCTCGACTCCCTGATGATTAAAAATATAATTTAGTGTCCTAATTTTCGCCGTGGGCTGCATGGAAAGTGGTAAATTGGAATCTACTTGATGGGATTCCAATAACGTAACTTTGGGATTACAAATATTGGTTTCTTGGACTGAGACGAGGACCAGGAAGTGTCTCCTACATAGGTGCATGAACTCAACAAAATAATCCAAAAATATGGAATATTTCATGAATTTACATGTCATCCTTGTGCAGGGGTCATGCTAATCTTCTCTGTATCGTTCCAATTTTAGTATATGTGCTGCCAAAGCGAGCACAAAAACATAACATAAACAACTATATTTCAGTTGTTATTGATAAAATACAGCAATGTACTAAGAAATAATTATAAATTTGTGCTTTGTGTTATAGACATTCTAAGGTAGCTACCTTTTATTCTTTAGAGAGTTATCATAAAGGAAAAGGGTTATGCTAATGACATGTGGGTCACTGTCAGGCCAAATATGATGCTCATATAGCAGCATATTGAAACTAGTTATGCCTCTATATACGTATTTACATTATGTTGAGTATCACATATGGATTATAGTCATATATGTATATTGTACCTCTCTATAAGTAAACATACTGCTTATCTATGTCTGTGTTATCTATATCTATATCTGTATCACCTAAATTTATGTCTATCTACTTGTATGTTTGTGTGTGTATGTTTTAAATTAATTAGTTTATTTTTTGCAGCACTGGGGTTTGAACTCAGAACCTTGGTATTTGCTGGGCAGGTATTTATGCTACTGAGTTATATCCCTGGCTCTGTGTGAGTTTTTCATGTTCAGTTGATTCTTGGGTTCCTCAATTCATAAATAGTATCTGGAGAAAAGAGCGTTCTTGAAAGAATTAGCAACTTGAAAGCTTAAGAGATAATTCTTACAGTATCTAGTAGTGAATATTTTTCCAAGAGGAACTGACACCCTGCCTTGTATTCATAATTACAGAGTGCCTCAGCAATGAAATATGGTTATGATGCCTCTGTCATGAAGGTGAAAGACCCTTAACTCAGAAAGCCCCAGGCATGAGAGAGTTACTAAGGTTTTTTTCATTGAGGTGACAAAAACATAATTATCACTCTTGAAAGGTGAAGTAGAATTTATTTTTACATTTTGCAAAGTAAGTAAGGAGAGTGATGTAATATGAGTTGCAAATTAACCTTGCCAAAGTGAATGAAAAAAATAAAAATTAGGTGCTATTCTACAATGAACTGAAATCTCTTTCCAATATTTTTTCCCTAATTTAGGTATTTGTTACAGGGTCTCAGTACACAGCTTGGACTCATCGCAATTGATCCTCCTGTTTTCAGCCACCCCAGTGCTGGGATTACAGGCATGCACCATTGTGCCTGGGTCATGGTGGCTGGCTCAGTGCATTTGGGGGTGGTAGCAGCTCAGCATGCGGTGCCTGGGATTGAACCCTGGTCCCTGTGTTTGCCTAAGCAGGCGATTAGTCTGCTGCCGGCCCTTCTTTCCAATGTGCAGTAACGTAGTAAAGTTTTGCCTAACTTTTTTGTCTTTTGACATTTATTTCCATATTGGCAAACACATATTGAAAAGATTCTTTAAATGGTAGGTTTCACCTGGTACACTGACAGCCCAGGGCCTGTGAAACCATGGGAAGCTTGTGGAGAAAGGAAGCAGACATTTGTGTGGTGGAAGGAACGACAGAAGACTGGGACCACCCTGCTTGGGGTAGGAACTCCTCACTCCCATGATGAGGCCACAGGAGGAAGAGCAGGATAAGCTGCACACAGCAGCAGGCGACAGCATGTGCTGCAAGGCTGCCTTGGAGCGTGGAACAGCGGGGCTCTATAGCTTTCTTCTCGGCAGCCTTTCCTTTGACTACCACATCTGGGTGGATGCTGGCCTCTTGTCTTCATGATGTGAAGCTGTTGATAGCACGCACTTCATCTGCCATTATCATTAATTCTCCAGGACCTGCAGTGGCATTCAGGCCTAGGCATGGCCAGTCACCAACTGTAGCTCAGCTGGGAGGTGTGACTTGGCCACTGGTTTGTGTTTATTTTTCAGCAGTGAAATATCAAGTTTCTGTGTATTGAGAAGTTTAAATACAGGAATATAGGTTGTATATAGGAGTATAGGTTGTGTCAGAAAAAGGCAATGAAATACTAAAAACAGGGAAAATGATGTTTTCATATATATTTCAGTTTCATTTTATTTGTTTGTTTTTTTGTTTATTTATTTATTTACATTCTTGGAGCAGGGTATACAGGGTGTTCAAGGTCCCGCAACTGGATTGTACTCTTACAGCCTCCCCAGAGCTGGGATTACAGATATGCAACACCACACCCAATCTCAATTGCTGTCTCAGTGTGACCCAGGGGCAGGGCACACACACACAGGCCAGGGAATGACACCCCCAGCCCCTGTGCCTGCTTGTAGGATTTTTAATCTGCTGAGCTATTTGGCCAGCCCTCAGTTTCATTTTTGACAGTGTATCAATATATCATTTTTTATTTTCACTTATGTTTGTGGTACAGGGTCTCACCAAGCAGCTCAGACACATAGTGATCGTCTTGTAGTCAGCCTGCCCAACACTGGGATTACAGTTGTGCTCCACCATGCCTGGACTCTGTCCTCTGATCAGCCCGCCCCAGGAGGCTGGACCAGTGTCACATGTAGTTTCAGGGATCGAACCCCCGTCCCTGTGTGTGCCAAAGCAGGCACTATAGTATGCTGAGCTATCTTGCCAGCCCCACATATATCATTTTGATGTACTTCAATTTATTTTTTTCCCTTAACATGTGACATTTTGCTCTCTTCTTCAAGTCCTAGTAGATACTTCTCTCTTGCCTGTGCTCTGCATAATTTGTACATGATCAAACCCAAGCACTGCACTGTACAGATTTCATGCTCATAAATAGAAAGAAAATCTGCTCTTTCAAGCTGTGGGAGTTTACACATGGTTTTAAAGCTTGATGATCTCCTTTCAGCAATTTTGTTTTATAAAGACAATTCTAAACAAATTTGAAACCTAGAATAGAACCTACAGTATATGCTGTTAACCATGGAAGGCAATTAAAACTACTCTAGGAACATTTTAAAAAGAAAATATCAAAATATTTAATTAATAGGACAATCATGATCTGGAAAGTCTTCTGCTGTGACAGATATACAAAATAATATGTCTATATTACATTTATCTTTAATAATATCTATTTATAGTTTCTATATAGCCTCCATTTCATCTCATTTCTATCTTTTGAAAATATGCTGACATATAATGCCTTAGGATATAAGGCATTATAAACCCTGTTCAATAACTGCAGTCATATTAACAAATAAAGGATCTGAAATGTGACTATAACTATAACCTATGTACAACTGACATTTTCAAAGGGCTGAACTTCAGGTCCAAACTGTAGCCAGAAGATATGTTCTATATTATTTGATAATGCTTATTTAATCCAGGTATGCTCATATATTCTGTAATATGGAGTTGCTTTTCTATCATTAGTAAATAAGATGAAAGGCAATAGTGATATCATTACTTTTCAATGACAAAAAATCGCTAGCTTTAGAAAAACCAATGTAGCTGATCAAAGCCCAACTTTAACACAGAACTAATAATTAAAAAGTCATGCTTATGTGGAGGTGTCTCTCAGTATCTGCAGAAGATTGGTTCCATGACCCACATGATTAACAAAATTAATAGGTGCTCGAGTTCCTGGCATTGTATTTGCATATAATCTATGCACATCCTAAACTATACTTTTTATTTATTAGTTTTTATTTATATTTATTTATTTGTATCTTTTTGGGGAAGGGTCTACAAGATGTTCAGGGTCTCACTACTAGCTTGGACTTGCAGTGACCTGCCTGTTTACAGCATCTCAAGTGCTGGGTTTACAAGCGCTTGCCACCATGCCAAGTCTTTAATCTATACTTTAAATCATCTTCAAATTACTTAGGCTTAATGCCATGTAAATGGTATATAAATAGTTGCTATATTGCATACCAGGGAATAATTAGCAGAAAGAGAAGCCTGTACATATTTCATAAAAGTGAATTTTTCTTCCTATTTTCCACACATAATTAATTAAATTTACAGACTCAGAACCTGTGGATTTGAAAACCTATTCTTTCGATTTTTTGCTGCTCGTCTTGCTATCAGCAATAACCTTCAGGAGATACATCTACCTAGGAATTTGCTTTTAATAAGGAGATAACTTATGAAATATGTATCATTCATTGTGGATTTACCAGTGCTTTATGGAGATAAGTTACGTGAATTATTCAGGTTCTATTTTATGCTTACATGTTTCCTCTTCAACCTCTCACTGAGCCCTACAATGTCTTTTTTTTGGCGAAACCAGGGATTGAACTCAGGCCCTTGCACTTGCCAGGGAAGCGCTTATTCCACTGAGCCATCTCCCCACACTCTACAATGTCTAACTGCTTCTGAGACCTTGCCTTGCTGGAAGGCTGACTCATGTTTTCCTCTCTAGCAGTCATGGCTTGGACTGTTTGACCTCAGGAGACTTTGTCCATTGTTTTGCCGACAGCTCCACATTCAATCTAAACTTTGGGAAAAAGTGGTTGCAGCTGACCTCTTGTTTATACAGAGCCTTATGACGTAAAATAAGAGAAATGCTCAGATTGGCCAAGTGTGGATGTAACACTGACATCCTGAGGGAGGCAAAATATCTTGTGATTTTTAAAAAATTTTTAAAATGAAAATAATCTCACATATCTCAAAATTTTTCTGAAAGGACTAGAGACAATAAGAACCAAATCTATGTCTTATCCCTGAGTACTGAACAAAATAATGAGAGCTAACTCACAAAAGGTTTTCAACTAGAAGTCAGGCTAAACTGTGAAATACCCCAGGGGTCTTTGCAAATTTATGCTGCCTATATTTTCAGGCAAGATTGGACTCAGAATTAAGCAGCTTTTGATAAATCATTCTGAAATATTCATTTATAAATGGGAATAAAAACTTGGATGGGAAATGCAAGATGTTGGCAGTAATACTTCTGGGTAAGATTAGGAGAGATAGACTTCCAAAGAGTGAATTTCTTCTTTTAAGCTGAGGGATTACCATGCATCAGTATGCCTTCAGAAATCATGCATCCACATTTTTAAAAATGGTACTACAGACATAGTATTTTCCTTCAGTCATTTTGTTAGTGCCAGATATGAGCATTAAAAAAGACCAATGGTGCCAGAACTCAGTTTAATACAACGTGTTAGTGCAGTGAGAAGAGTAGGTCACGCTCCAGCTTGCTTTGACATAGAATGCCAACCCTATCTTTACAAGTATAACCTTATAAATTTATGAAAGAACAAGTTAATGTTTTTATAAGCAAAAGAACTTTTACTTCAAAAGTGATGATGCCCTAAAGAATAAAAACTACAGTAGCCTGATGTTCTGAAGATCAAAGTAGGGTTACACAGTAGTTGGAGTTTAATAAAGTGGGGTTCAATATGATTTTTCCTTTATTTACAGACTCTAAACATTTTATATCTTTGTTGACTGTTTCCTGTGTAATAGAAATGGAGATACTCATGGTAGAAGTCCTGGGGTCTGAGCACTAGACTGCCCATCTGCTCTGTTCTGTGCTTTCCCCCACTTCTTTTAGTGTGTGGACCTCTTTTCCAGCCTAGAGTTGCTCCTCTTGGCTTCAGCAAAGCTTTCCTCTTGACTTTGTGTGAAATGCCAGATATAAGCTGTGTAAATTAAAGTGGGGTGGATGTGTAGAAAGGCAGAAGTAATCAGTTAGCCCAAATCTCATCCCTCTCTTAAATCTTTGAATTTATTCTGCTTTGTATTTCTGGCATTGGCACAAACCTTCATTTCAAATAGAGTGTGCCTGAGTGCTGAGGAGGCTGCAGTCCCGGCTTTGCTTTCCTTCTGCTTGTCTTGGAGAAAAGAAAACCCTTCCTTTTGGCTCTTTCAGTATTCTTTCTGAATGTTTGGCTAGCTCAGGAATAGATCAGCCAAATGCAATGAGCCTCTCTCCTCTTGCAACTGACTGTGCAGACTCTCCACATGTCTCTGAGACATATGCAAATGAGAATGCACTTCTTTCACCCTTAGAGTTACCAAATGCAGCAGTTTTAGGTTTCTAAAGTCTGCTTGTTTTGGAGAGAGTAATAATGCAAGGAAGTAGAATAGATTCCGTGATTTTGGAAGAACCAGGAGACTGAAGAAGGGCCAGCTGCTTCGCTTCTCTCCAAATCCATGGAGGCTTCTGTGGAAACCTTTGCTTGCCAGGTGGCTCAGGGGAGGTCAGGCATGTGGACGGAGATGGAGCTGGCGTTTCTTGCTCAAAACTCCTGTATTTCTTGCCCATTTCTGACTTGACTAAGGCACATTTCCACCTACATATCAGAGTGGTGATACTGTAGGAGTTTATCTTCTAGATGTTTACCTTTTTTACAGTTTCCTTACTCTGGGATTGTAGCATTACACAGTAATACATTATAGCAAGACAAAAAACAAGTGGAAGTTTCAGTGAAACCATATCATAGGAGATGAGGAATTTTTTCCTATTTCTGGGAGAGGGAAAGAAGATGTGGTCATTAGTAAGTCCTCTACATGAGGATTATAAACCTTTGCTATAAGTTTTATTTATTACACTAACGATTACAATGATAAAATTACTTTGAATTTCAAAAGAAGTTTGAATGTTACAAAGAAATCTTATGAATACTTCCTCATTTTTGCATGCAGATTCACACAAATATCTAAGAAAGTATAAACATAGTAATAAGTCTTAGGAGATTTAACACATCTATGAAGTAGTATTGGTTAGTATTCGTATTGTAATTTCAAAATTTAATTTTGAAAGAAGCTGGATAAGTTGACTGGTAGAATCTATCTCAGATGTCAAATGGTTCCCTAGATAGCTTGCATATAATTACCTGGCATTTTAGTTTATCTGTGGATAAGAATATATATAAGGAGTTAAGGGAGACAGAATCAAAGAAAAGTCTTAGCTCTTGGAGTGATAGAATTGAGCAAAGTGGACTCATATTAAAGATAGGAAACACATAATGCTGTTTGTATTTATTTTTCTCTTTGGGAAGACAAGAAGAAATAAAATAATGTTTGGACTAAAACAGACTCTTAACAAAAGCCACAGTAACAATAAAGGGGAAGGTGAGTTTAACTATCATTTTTCTTCACTTGATTCACTTTCTGCCTTTTTTCAAAAACTTCCTGGTGCTTAGTTTTGATTTTTCTTTATCCTTCATCTGTTCATGTTATTTACATAGAAAATTATAATGTGTTTACAGTACTATTAAAATAGAATTGTATTTTAATTGTCAAATCAGGATCAGAACTTTAAGTTACTTGCTAACAATGATGATCAACAAATTTTGAACAAAGAAATCAAATAGATTTTTGAGTAGTTCAATGCTTTTTTCATTTCTGTCTTTTGCCTCCACCTGCCTATGCCCCTGTCATGCTTCTCATGCTCCCTTTCTGTACTCCTCCACCTTCCTAATTTTACAAATGATGCCTATGTTTAATCTCCTGTGGGTGTTTTTCATAGCATATATTCAAACCTTGGAAACAGGAGATGCTGGCTGCCAGATTATGATGTTTGCCAACCACAAATTTATTTCCAGTTGCCAGTTTCTTTAGATTAGGCATTTTCATTTTTATTATATGCTAGTTTCAGAATTATAAAATATTATTTGCTTGATTATGTATTTATTTTACAATAATTAATTCACCCAGGGCTTTTATTTGGAAAATCCATCACCTGAAAGAAGTAAACAGTCCTAAGTGTTTGTGGATATTATATCCAATTATGCTTTCATTGTTGTAACAATACATTTCCTTTCAAGTTTAGCAATCTGCCATATTGAACTTCTGCAGAAATAAAAATCTGTATGAATAATGTTGCTTAGAAAAGCTCAGGATTGTGGATTCAAAAGACTTATGCTGCCTCGCACATGCAGTTCTAAGAATGCAAGGGGAGAGGGAAGTGACCCAAATGACACTACAAAGAGTCTGGTAACACTTGAAAAATTGAGATCCTGTGGAATGCTGATTATTAAATATTAAGTAAATATAGATATATTTTTACTTTGCATTTTTAATGAAATAACTACTGCCACAGACAGGAGGAAAGCATTACTAAAGTACTTTGGGAAAATGCTTCTAGTTTATTAATTCATGCCATGATTTTTTAAACCAGTCCATATTCATTTGTTTTGGCAGTTCACTTTCAAGTTGATGGTCCACATTGGCCATTTTGGAGTAGAGAATTTCATAAATAAAATTTGTTTTAAATGATATTAAAATTTCATGTTAAAAATGGAACTGAAATATAAAATAAATTATGGCAAGTAGAAGATTAATAATACTGACATTCAAAGTGACACTTAAAGAATATTTGAATATGTGGGCTCTCCATACCTTCTACACTTCACAAATACCTTGTATGCACACAATCTCATCTTCCCTGCATTTCTAAAACACAAGTATACATTTTCTAGGTAAGTAATGACTTTCAATGTTTGTATGTAAGTATGTATGTATGTATGTATGTATTTATTTATTTATTTATTTTTGTGGGAACAGGGACTGAACTCAGTATCCTGAGCTTGCCAGGCAAGCACCCCGGCCACAGTTTCACATTTTAGATGCTTACTTTAGAAATAGTATTTCTAAAGAAAAATGTTTTGTCTGCTAGTGGACTAAGCCATTTTTTGCCTTCTTAGAAAATTAATTTTCCCTTCTTTTTCTAGCAGAAATATTTCCTATAAGAAGTCTTTCACTTAATTAAGTCAAATTATTTACTGGATTGATTATCAAATTTTATCTACAAAACAAACAAATCGTAGAATCATGAGCTTCTGAGTCATCTACTGACTTGGATTGAGTAAATGCCAAAGGATTCTCAAATGACTATTTATTAAGCTCTTTGTGAGGGAGGAGTGTTTTTCCAGAGAAAGAGACTATGTGAAAGAGAGAGAGAGGAAGAGAGAGAGAGAGAGAGAGAGAGAGAGAGAGAGAGAGAGACAGAGAGAGAAGAAATAAGAAAGAAAAGAGAAAAGACAATGAATATGAACAGTTGAATAGTATTCATATAAGGAAATTCAATATTTTTGTTACTGGATATGTACCATTTTCAGGAAGAGTAATTGTCTTACTTTATTCAAAGCAAAGTGTGGATGAGTTAATATTCTAGATATACTTTGCAGATAAAGTAGCATGTCAAATCTTCCCAAGATTAGAGTTATCTTCTTTTTATCAGAGAGAAATAATACAATAAAATATATACAGTTTGTATTTCAAAGAAAATTCTGTCGCAAACTACTCAGATTCATTGAGATTGAGACTACTTGTCTCTAAGTAAATATGTTTACACTTCACATAGAAGGTAAAGTAGCACAGCTGTGCAGGCTTGCCCTATGTGTGGGATAATCCTTCCTTAAAATGTTGTCCTTGAAAGTTTGAATTGCTACTTGTAATGCTTACCATAAGAGTTACTCCTTTTTGTGTTAAAACTCTAGAGAGCTCTTTTCCTTAAATGTAAAAAGCACTATATGGGGTCCTATAATGCTGATATTGGAGATGAAGAAAATGTGAGATAAGGATCTTGCCTAGGATCACATGGTGAGGAACACCTTTTCTCTTACATATTTGCATTCAGCGAGTGCTAACAGATCTTGAGTTGTCATAAAATTTTATTACTATACTGATACTTTATGGATAGATCATTCAGCTGAGAATGGTACAATTGGTTAAGTTATATTTGGAGCTGCACTCTTGGGGCTGCTGAAAAACTGGCTCCTTGTGTTTTCTCCCTTTAAAATGTGAGGAGGTGGAGTTGAAGTGTGGGTCCGAGTCACATGAGTTTACATGAGAACTGCTGCTAAGTGTTCGTGGGAGATCGATGGAGACGCCCAGTTCACTGGCGATGTGTAGAAAGAGGCTAAGGCCACGTGACTGAATCTCAAATTGATCACGGCAGTGTTCTTCCTTGCTTCTGGAGTCGTATTTAGAGAAACAAGAATTTACAGAGAAAGTCTTTGTGATAACAATTTTACATCCACAGTGCTGGCAATTTTTTTTTGATAATTTTTATAAAACAGGAATTTGAGTTTTTCAAAAAGAGAAGCCTCAGAGGATGACTTAATTACTATCTCCAAATATATGAAAAATTGTTACAACATTTGGAGGATGACAGCCAGCTGTTCTCTGTCTCTGAAGAGGAAAACAAGAGAAAATGAAATTGCAAAGTGGCAAGGACAAGAACATGACAATTTTATATTGTCTCAACTGTGGCCATGTTAACATCTGAAAAGAGATAACTTGTGAGGGCAGCTGCTAGTGCCCCTGAAAATCAATTTAAGGTGAATGCCACATGTTTCTATACCTTCACTCTGTGCCCGGAAATATGGTATCAAGAAAAATTAATAGGACTTCATTTCAGATATATTGACATCCAAAAAGATTTTCCTTACTCATTTTTTTTTTTAAAATTGAGTTTCACGTTGACAGACCGGACATGCATGTAATGCCATTTTATGTTTCACCCCTTATTAACATTCCTAGGGTCTCATTTGAGAAAATATTGACAGGTTTTGTTTCCGTGCTCTTCAAATACTTTGAAGTATATTTAAAAAATATTTCCATGTGGAAATTAATATTTCCAAATCTGATTGGGATGTTAATAAAATAATTTAGCATACACTTTTTCTTTACTAAGGTACATTTATGAATGTTTGAAATTACAAAAGAATGCATAGAAATCTAAAAGTGTTAGTGAATTCTGGAAGTGATTTCTCATTAATTTTTTTAAAAACTATTCTTTTATTTGTTAAAGAGAATACAAAAAATAGTTTTTAAAAAAGCCCATTAGAAATGATGCAGAATTTCACTAAACAAAATGATAGGAATCAACAATTGTTGTTTTATTGCATTTGTTCCCATCACCTTGGTTGTTTCGATTATCAGATGTGAGCCCATAAAATTGGTCAAAAATTATAAAAAGAAAATAGAAAAATTGAGCATTAACTGCACATTTCAACTTACCTTCAGAGATCAACAGTAAAATTATCTAAGTAATCCGGTGTATAAATGTGTACTTTTTTCCATTTCTTCTCTCTTTCTTGTTTCTTTTCACTCATCCTAGTTGTTTCTTTGATTTGAACAGTATCTATTTACCTTTCAGATCCTACTTACTCTTTCAAGTTCTTATACTAGTGAGACATTATAAAGTTTACACATGCGGGTCCTAATTATTTGACTTATGTGTATGGTCTCTAGTAGCATCAATTGACCTATAAATGCCTCAAGTTTATCTTTTTCATAGCTGAGTAGTACTCCATTATGTAAATTACCAGATATTGTTTATCAATTTCTTAGCTGATGGGCATTTGAGCTGTGTCCAAGATGTAGCTGTAACAAATTGTGCTGCTGTAAACATGGATGCACATGTTGCTGTGGTATTATGCTTTAGTTCTTTTGGGAAATTATCCAGGTGGGAAATAGGAAGTTCAATGAGATGACTGACCCTAGTTTTTTGAGGAATCTCCACACTGATTTTATAGTAGCTGTACCAGTCTACACTCCCACAACAGTGGAGAAGTGTTTCTTTTTCCCAACAGCCCTTCTAGCATTTGTTATTGGTTGACTTCTTGATGACAGACATTCCTCATTTTAGTGAGATGGAATCTCAGTGTTGTTCTAATTTACAATTCTTGAATGACCAACTACAATGAACATTTTTATATATATTTATTTGTCATTTGTGTGTCTTCATCTGAAAAGTGAGCATTCATTTCAGATGCCAGTTTTTGCATTAGCTCTTTCAATTATGGTGGCCTTATTTTTTTTAAATCACTTTATGTGTTCTGGATAGTAGTCCTTTGTCTAAAGGTTAGTTGACTGTATTTTTTTGCAATTCATGAGTTTTCTTTTTACTCCACTGGTGATTTTTTGATGTGCAAAATGTTTCAAAAAGATGAGACTCAATTGTTGATTCTTTGAATTATATTTCATGCAGTGTGTTATTTTTTCAGGGGCTTTCTACCTATTGCTTTGTCTACAATATTCCCACCTAATTTCTCCTCCAGAAGACTGAGTGTTTCTGTTTTAAAAATTAAAACTTTGACTGCAACTTACAGCATGATGATAAATATGGGTCTAATTCAGTTTTGGCATGTGGAAAGCCAGCTCTTTTGTCAAATATAAGGTGGTTGAGGGTGTTTGTAATTATGTCTGCATCTTCTAATCTGTTCCATTGATCCTCACATCTGCTTTTGTGCAGATACCATTTTGTTGTTGTCATAGTCTCTTTGTACTTTAATTTAAGGTCAGGGATTGTGATGTCTCATGCTTTCCCTATGTTGCCCAGGATTGCTTTTGGTATTCTTGGTCTCTTCTAGTTTCAGATGAAGTTTAGAAATGTTTTCTCTAGATCTGTGAGGTGTAATAATGGTATTTTAATTGAGATTGCATTGAATCTGTTAAATAATTTTGGGAATATGGCCATTCTCACAATATTAGTTTTTCCAGGAACAAGAAATATCTTTCTGTATTCTGAAATCATCTTCAATCTCTTTTCTCACAGTACTATAATTTTTATGTATAAATTTTTTACTATATTTGTGAGGTTGATTTCTAAGTATTTCATTTTATTTGAATGTCATTGTACAAGGTGCAGTTTCCTTAATTTCCCTTATAGTGCACTCATTGTTTTTGTACAGAAATGCTATTGATTTTTGAGTATTGACAGTAGCCTGCTACATAACTGAATCTGGGTAATAAATATACAGTTCTTTTGCTGGAGGTTTTGGGCTCTTCTGTTTGAAGTATCACATCATCTGAAAATAATGATATTTCCACTTCTCTGCAATCATTATTACTTTTATTTCTCTTTCTTGTCTAAATCCTTTGGCCAATGTTTACAGAACTATATTGAATCAGAGTGGTGATAGTGGACATCCTTCTCTTGTTCTTAATTTAAAAGTGAAGGCTTTCAAGTTTTCCCCTTAGAATGATATTGGCTGTTGTTTTGTCATAGATGGTTTTTAGCCTGTTGAGATAAAGACCATCTATTTCAATTTTCTGTAGGATATCATTACATAAGAATGTTGGACTTTGTCAAAAACTTTTCCCTAATCTATTGAGATGATTATGATTTTTTTATCTTTGGCTCTGTTGATGTGTTGTATTGCATTTGTGGATTTGTGAATATTGAAACATCTCTGAATTCCTGGGCTGAATCTCACTTGCTCATGGTGTATAATGTTCTTAATGACTTGTTGCATTCTGTCTGCTAGTATTTTATTGAGGACATTTGCATCTATATTCATTAGGGAGATTGGCCTGGAGTTCTTTATGTAGTTGTTGGCCTGTAGGTCTTTTTGTTGAGTGCGTCTTTCTCTCGTTTGGGCAATACTTGGGCTGTACTATCAGGGCAATACTTGCCTCTAGGAATTGGTTTTGGATGTGTGCTTCATTTTCAACTTCAATGAAGAATCTGAAAAGAATTGGAATTCCATCTTTAAATTTCTTGTAGAATTTAGCTCTTTATCCATCAGGACCTGGACTTTTTTTTGTTGGCAAGGTCTTAATTACATTTTCAATCTCTTTTACTGGTAGTGGGTTATTCAGAATTTTTCTGTCTTCTTGATTCAGCATTTATAATTTATATTTATCTAGATACCTGTCCATTTGTTCTGTGTATTTGATCCTATGAGAGCAAACATTTTTGAAGTGGATATTAATGATCTTCTGAATATCTGTAGGGTCTTTAGTGATTTCATGCTTTTCATTCATTATTTGATGAATTAGAATATTTTCTTTCCTCTTTTGATAAGGTTGGCTAGATATTTATTGATTTTACTTATTCTTTCAAAACTAACACTTTGATTCACTGATTTTTTGAACTGTTCTGTTTGTCTCAATTACATATATTTTCACTCTTTTCTTTATAATTTCCTGCTTTGTTTGGGCTTTGGGCTTAACAGGCTCTTCTTTTTCTAGAATCTTGAGGTATAGCATAATGTTTCTTTGGGCTTGTTCTGTTTTCCTGATGTAAACTTTTTTTATTTTTATTTTAGGGAAGGGTCTGCAGGGTGTTGTATTCAGAGTCTCACTCTTAGATCGGACTCATAGTGGTCCACCTGTTTACAGCCTCCCAAGAGCTGGGATTACAAGCACATGCCACCATGCCCAGTCTCAGTCTCCATCTCAGCAAGCCCCACAGGGAGGCCAGCACAGCAGGCCAGGGGACTGAACCTGATGTGAGAATTTACTGCTCTGAATTTTCCCCTTACAACTGCTTTCATTGTATCCCACAGGTTCTGATCAGTTATATCTGTACTTTTATTTGATCACATTGCTTTTATCCATTCTTGAGTTGATGGCTATTTTGATAGTTCCCAAGATCTAGCTGTTACAAATTGTGCTGATATAAACTAGTGCATGCACATTGCTGTGGTATGGGTATTTTTAATTCTTCTGGGAAATACCTAGCAGGGGAATAGCTGGGTCATATGTGACCTACAATCCTACTTTATTTTTCTCTTTCTATATTATTTTTCTTTCTTTAAAAGAGAATGCAACATGGAAAAAAGCACTAAAATGATACAGAATTTGAAAATAAGATGTTAGGAAATCAAAAAAATGTTTTATTGCATTTTGCTAACTTCAAAATTTGTTCAAATTTGCAAAATTGATTAAAAACTTTAAGCATTACTTCTTCCTTTCAATAGACTAGTGGAAAATAGTAGTATAATTATCTTATACAATATATACATATGTGTATCTGTGTGTGTATGTGTGTGTGTGTATGTGTGTGTAAGAAACTTTTAGAGTAAATGAAATCTGAAATATACGATCTCAGATTTTGAGGAATTTCCACAGATTTTCACAGTGCTTTCACTATTTACCCTACCACCGAAAGTGAAGAATGGTTTCTGTTTGTATACAGCCCCTTCAGCATGTACTATTGGTTGATTTCTTGATAACTGTCATTCTTTCCAGATTGAGGTAGAATCTTGATGTTCTTATAATTTGTACCTTTTGATTATCAGTGATGTTGAATACATATATTTACTGCTTGTATGTTTTCCTTTGAGAAGTGTGTATTCATTCAAGTTGCCAAATTTTGGATTGGAAATTTGAATTTGAGGTGTGTGTGTGTGTGTGTGTGTGTGTGTGTAGGTGTTATTTATATGTTCTTGTTAAAATTTCTTTATCTCAGGAAGAGCTGGCAAACATTTTTCCACATTGCAGGTTGTCTCTTCACTCTGTTGGTGTCCTCTCTTGATGCACAAATTTTTTTAAAAAATATGTAATCTCAGTCACAGATTCTTTGTGGAGCTCCTATGTGATCAGGGTTTTATTCATAGCTTTTGAATACTGCAAGAATTTTACCTATTCTGTCTTCCATTAGATTTAATGTTTCTGATTTAATATTCAGGTCTTGATCCATTCTGAATTTAGTTCATGGTAAAAAGTACAGATAATGGATGATTATTCTTTCTTTGAATAATCAAGAACTCTTTGATTCATTCATTCACATATTTGAAAAGTGCTGAGCCAGTTTTTCAGCAACATTTGTTAAAGAAGCATTCTTTCACTGAATGTGTTTCATATCCTTATCAAAGGTAAGTTGGCTGAATATGCCTGAAGTTGTTTTTGAATCTTCCAATGTTCTGTTGAACTTAGGGTCTGTTTTTTGTTTGTTTGTTAGTTTTTTCCCACAGTACCTTTATAGTATAGTTTTAAGGCAGGGATCGTGCTGCCCCTGCTTTGCTTTTTTTTGCCCACAATTATGTATGTTTCTGGGCCTCTTTTTGTTCCAAATCAATTTTAGGATTGTTTCTTCTATAATTCTGTGAAATATGCTGTTGGAATTTTGATCAGAATTGCACTGCATCTTATAGCAGCTTTGGCAGTATGACCATTTTCACTGATTTGGCTCATCCTAGCCAAAACAAGGGCTATGTTTTCATTTTCTGATATAATTTTCAATGAATCTTTACAGAGTACTATAGTTTTCTACATAGAAGTTTTTTACTTTCTTTGTTAGATTGATCCCTAGGGGTTTCATTTTTTTCAATACTATTGTGAAAGGTATTGTCCCCTAATTAATATTTCATTGAGTTTGTTTTTTGTGCAGGAAGGCTCTTGATTTTTGAGTGATGATTTTATATCCAGTAACCCTACTGAATTTGGCTATTATGTCTAGATAATTTTTAGTGGATAGTTCTTCCTTTTTTGTCCTTATTCCTTTTAATTTCTCCTTCTTATCTAATTGTTCTTGCTCATGTTTCCAGAGCATGTTGAATAAGAGTGGGGATCATAGGAATGTTTGTGTTGTTACTGATTTTACAGGGCAGACTTTCATTTTTTGTGTATTTAGTATAATGTGCCCTATTGGTTATTCACACATGGCTTTTATCAGATTGATGTAAAGAATGGATATCTTTCTTTTTTTATTTTTATCTATTTTTCTTATGCATTTAGTTTGGCTCTACAGGGTCCCACTACACAGATCAGATGCCTAGCGATCCTCCTCTTTTCAGCCTCTCAAGCACTGGGATTACAGGCCTGCACCACCAAGCCAACCTCAGCCGTCTCAGTGTGACTAGAGTGTGGGGCCAGCACAGCATGCCAGGGATCCAACGCCATCTGCATTAAGTGCATTATTAATACTAAATAATGGTAATAGTATTCCTCTAAATTTCTTGTAGAATTTTTATCCACTGTGTGATCTGGCCAGCCCTTATCATTCCAGCTTTCTGCAAGTTTTTTTTTTTTTTTTTTTTTTTATCATGAAAGAGTATAGACATTGTCAAAATATTTACTGAATTATTGAGATTATCATATATTTTTTTGTCTTTAGCTCTGTTAATAAAGTGTGTTACATTTATTAATTTGCATATGTTGAACCATCCCTACATCCCTGGAACACAAAAAACTTAGCCATGGTGCGTTACCTTCTTAAAAAACTGCAGCGTTCTTTTTACCAGTATTTTATTGCAAATGTTTGCATCTATGTTTATTAAGGAGATTGGCACGTAGTTTTCTTATTTGGTTCCTTCTCTAGTTTTCATTCAGTGTAATACTTGCTTCCAAAAGTTCATTTTGGTATACTACTCCCCTTTCAATTTCATTAAAGAGTTTGAGAAATAATGGTATTAGTATTCCTCTAAATTTCTTGTAGAATTCAGTAGTGTATCCATCAGGGTCTTAGTTTTTCTTTGTTGGCAGGTTTTGAATTTTATATTCGAATTTATTGACTGACATTGGTTTATTTAGAATTTTTCTACAATCTTGTGTTAGCTTTGGTAATTCATATAATCTATGAATCAGTCCTTTTTTTCCTACATTTTCCATCTTTTTTTAAATCTACTTGGTTGTTACAGGGTCTCACTATGCAGCTTGGACTCATGTTGATCCTCTTGCTTTCAGCCTTTCCAGCACTGGCACTACAGGATTGCACCACCATGCCCAGACTCTGGCTGGCTCAGCCTGCCCTAGGGTGGGGCTGCCATGGCTTGTGGTGTTGGCAATCGAACCGTGGGCCCTGTGCTTGCCTAAGCTTGCCTAAGCAGATGCTTTGGTCCCCTGAGCTATCTCACCAGCCCAAGTATTTTCCATCTTATTAGAATAAAAATTCTCAGTGTATCTATAGATAATCTCAATTATTTTAGGGGCCTTGTGGTTTTACTCTTTTCATTCTTGATTGCATGGATTGAGTATTTCCTTTCCTTTTAGATAAGGTTGGATAAGGCTTGACCAATTTTATTTAATCTTTTAAAGAATCAAGTCTTCATTCATTGATTCTTTGTATTGTTGTCTTAGTCTCTAATGTTTTAATTTATACTCTGATTTTTATAATTTAATCCCTCATGTGAGCTTTTGGTTTACTCTGTATTCTTTTTCTAGAAGTTTCAGGTTCACCATAAAGTTGTTTATTTGCACTTGCTCTGTTTTCATGCCTTAGGTGCTCACTGCTATAAATTTCCTTGTACTAAGGGGAAATGAAACTGCCAACCTGCAAGGTACCTAGGACAAGTTCATGTTCTCTAAAACTGAGGAATGAATTTTAGGAACAAACAGAGGGTAAGAGTAGAATATATTTATTGGGGAAAGAAAGCTTTGTCTGAGAGAGACAGAAGGGGGAACCCGAGCAGGTTGTCCTCAGGAAGCTGTCTCTTAAAAAGACTTATATAGAGTAATGTCATGCAGTGAGGTGTGTCTAAGGTGGCGGAGAATATGGAAATTTGCTTAGGTGGGCATGAGGTGGGATAAAATTATGGTCAACCAATGAGATTACATATACCAGTGCTCAGGTAAAATTGATTAAATCCAATACCAAATGAGGAAGTGAGTCAAATACCAAGAGAGAAAGAACACAGGACAGGGTCTTTTCTTGCTGGCGATTGGGTAAGTGACTTAACTAATGTAGAAAAACAAATGGGTCACAGACTCATATTCTAAATAAGTATCAATCAGTTTGAAAGAATGATTGATACTTTCCAGATGATTGATACTTATTTAAAATATGAATCCCTCATGGCCATCCTTAGGGAAGTAAGTGGCTGCATTTGTTTACTCTTTTGTCTTGAGGTCTGGCCCAAAGCAGGTAGTGTCCATCTCTTTCAAGCCACTTTGTCTTCCATATTGTCCTTGAGGGCTTGGCCCTGCCTGACTGCCCATAATATTTCTATATAATTTAGCTGCTTACAACATTAGGAGTGACTTCATTGTGTTCCATAAGTTCCCACATGTTGTACCGCAATTATCATATAATTTTAGAGTTTGTCTATTTTCTTCTTTGATTTCATCTGTGACCCATTTGTTTTTCTGCAGGGTGTACTATAATTTCTATGTGTTTATGAAGTTCT
Organism: Ctenomys sociabilis; assembly: GCA_004027165.1. NCBI lineage: Eukaryota > Metazoa > Chordata > Mammalia > Rodentia > Ctenomyidae > Ctenomys > Ctenomys sociabilis. The sequence goes on along the minus strand of PVKA01017363.1, from coordinate 8,572 downwards.
TGTCATTTCCTTTGCTATTGATTTCCAATTTTATTGCACTATGGTCTGATACTGTACCTGGCATAATTTCAGTTTATTTCCATTTACTTAAGCATGTTTCATGAACTAGTATGTATTTTGTTTTGAAAAACATTCCATGTGTAGCTGAGAAGAATATGCATTATGATTTTTGAGGAATGTAAACTTCTACTAAGTCTACTTGTTCAAAAATTTGATTTAGTTCTAATATTTCTGTCTTAAATTTGTCTACCAGATCTTGCTTTTTGTGACTATGGGATACTGAGATCCCTGAATCCAATTGTATTAGTATTTATTTGATTTTTCATGTTTGGTAATATTTGTTTTATTTATATAGTTGAGTGCACTGATATTTGCTGCATATATATTTCTAATACTTATCTCTTTCCCTTTGTATCATTTCATTTGCACGGCCTTCTTTATCTCTTTTAATCAGTCTTGGCTTCAAAGTCACATTGTCTGCAAATAGAATAACTATTTTATTTCTGTTTTTTCAGTTTTTGTCACGTGGGCTACTGTGTTTTTGATCCTTTGCCTTTCAGTCTATAAATTTCTTTTTCAATTTCATGTGTTTCTTGAATGCATACTGTTGGATGTTGTTTTTAGATCCATTCTGCTCATCTGTGTCTTTTGATTGATGAACTGAGACCATTAATATTGATGGCTACAACTGATATATATTGACTTATTGTGTTATTTTTCAATTGCTGTCTTGGTGAGCCCCAGGGATGGGGCTGGCACAGTAGGTTTTTCTTTTTCTGTTTTCTTTTCTTTTTGATCATGGCTAGTTGGAGTTCCATATCTCTTGCTTCTCTGTATGTCAAATTCAAAACTGGCTCAGAAGCACAAGTACCTGTCTGGCAAGTACAAGATCCTGAGTTTGAGTACAAGAAAAAAAAAAAAAAAAAAAAAAAAAAAAACCTCTACGTTAACCTTTTTTTCTTTACCAGGATATTTTTCTGCCATAGTGCCCATGTACAGTGTTTTTATATCATTTGTGCTTATCTCCTGCTTTTTCATTGGCACTACTCAATCTTAAATTATGCTTCTTTGCCTCCTCGAGCACATGTTAAATTTATTTCTCATGATCCCTTGCTATTTTTAGGAAATATTTCTTTTCACAATTGTTAAGTCCAAGCCTGTCTTCCATACCTGAGATTCTGTCTTCACACTGCCTTTTTCTTCTGCAGATTCTTTCAATAGGACTTTTATTCTCTTTGATTATGCATGAATCTGCCTTATAAATTCCATTAGTTTTCAAGGCTAATCACTTATGGTTTCTGTACTTTTCTTAAGCTCCTCTTTGTTTGTCTGTATCTGCTCTAGAGTCACTAAGCATGGTTTACACTGTGGTCACCATCTCTCTAATCATTTGAAAAATTATTTCTAGTTAGATTTTTTCTAGAATCTATTTCAATTGCTTTGTGTTTACCAGTTCAAAGAGGCTAGATGGGTAGAGCTTGGATTCAGTTTGTTGAATTTGGTTTCTAGCCTCGTTGTGCTTCTTACTCTGTTCTTTTCCTCACTTTATTTCTTCCTTCTGGCTTTCCCTCCAGACTTCTTGCATTGCTGTATGACAGCCTTTGAAGGCAGCTCTCAGAGAGGCTTTTTTGCTGCTGCTTACCACTTTGCCATCTTGGTGCTCCTCAGAAGTCACTTTTCTTGAGTGCAGTTTTGCGTTCAGCCCTTATTTTAAGTACCTTTACAAGTACTAGAGCCTCTAATCCTCATGATAACTAGCAGTAATGTACTTGGCTGTAATTTTCAGATAGAAAAACAGGCAAGGAAAAGACAAGCTATAAAAGTCAGTCAACTCCTAACTGGCAGGGCAAGGATTCAAAATCCAGACAGTGCACATTAAGAGCTCCTGCTGGTTATGAACTACTTTCTATCTCTTCTCCCCTTCTTTTCTCATCCTCTGTCCCCTGTAAATGTTGAGAAATGTGTGATATGTGGGCCTACACTGTGCCAGAATGGCAGGAGTCTCAACCCAATGTCAGACTCCATCTGCCTGCGTAATGCTGGCTACCCCTACTCCATTTCCTGTGGCAGCAGGAGGGTGAGACAGACCTGGGCCTGCCCACGTCCAGTCCCAGGCAGTGAGTCCTTCCAGCTTAGAGGCCCTTTTCCTGGGAAAGATTCCAACCAACAGACAGGTCTGAGTGAGGGAAGTACTGAGCCCTCGGAACTTGTTCCTGGGAGGATGTAAAAATACATGTGATGTTCTAAGATTCAACTACATAACTATACTAGTATGTGCTACTGTATATCTTAGAATGGAATCTCAGTAGGAACTTGATTCTTGACATTGCCAAAACTTTTACTGTCCTTTCCTAGGAAATTCAATTTTGTCTTGCTTATTAATGGCTTTTCAAACTTAAGTTTTCCTCCTCAATTTCTAACAAATTGTATCTTCCCTCAAAGCATAATGAAGAGGAAGTCAAGGTAATAAAATAAGAGAGGCATCATCTTGTCACTAAAGTCTGATGGTATAATGACGGAAGCAGGTTGAAAGAATGCTTTCCCTGAAGGGTGGGTAATGGAAAGATTATCATAAGATTCTTTCTCTTGGTATGCAGAGTTGGCAGGCATTGACCAATCCATTAACCAATATTAAAAATCATTTATTGGAACAGTTGGGACATGCAGACAGCTTTTATTAGAAATTATGTGTTGGCTTGTGAACACTTGAATTTATAAAACATATTTCTATTGTATAAAGCCCACAGTTCCTAAATATACACATATATATATACAAGCTGATACAAACACACATACATACATATATACCTATGTACTTACATATATATGTGTATATGCTAACATACATAGAGATTAAGAAATTTTAAAGACAAGGGTTATACTTTCAGAACTTAATAAGACAATTTCTCTTTTCTCTGTAGTCAATAAAACAATGAGATTTCCTGAGCTCTCTCAAGGACTGATTTCCAAGTAGAACAAATTGTTTAAAACTTTTCTGCCCTTTAACTTTATTAAATGCTTGACAACATTAGCATGAGATGATTCCTGTTCTGTGCACTATATTCTGGAACATGATGCAATATATAAAAAATAAACCTAGATGAAAATGTTGTCATTAGTTTGGAAGTCACTGTTTAATGGGAGTTATTTTGGGGAGAAGAAAATGACTCATAGGAGCTAAGTGTTCATACAAATTGTGATATTGTAGGAGGTTGGTATGACTCTTCATTAATCTTATTTCAATTAGAACTCCTCACACCCTATAATTAGAATGTTGCTGCTGTGATGAATTAATACTTTACATGTATCAGTCACTGTTTTCTAATAAGATGTAGTCACTCATTTTGCATTTTAAAGTTTTGGATGATTCAATAAATGCTTATACTTGCTTGTGTGCTCTATACCTCTGGTGTCATGGCTTGAATCTGTTTTCAATAAATTTTGATTGTGTCAAATAAAGCTCATGAACATATAACTTATCCAGAATGTGTCTTCTGATGGAAGACCTTTGTAAACCTTTGATATTTATATGGAGTTTAATCTAATGATCCACAATTTATAAAGATCTGTATAACATATTTAGATTTGTGGGATGCCTGGTCTCCATTGCAATAACTGAACTCTGACCTTGTGTCAATATCATCATTACACAAAGTACCAAAAAGTGGGGATAATTATTTTTCACTAAATGTTTATTAAAAACTCTAAGTAGCTGACCTAGGAAATGTAGTTTTAATTCTTATTTTTTTAAATGTATCTGGTACAGGGTCTCACTCCACAGCTCAGACTCAGAGTGATCTTTCTGTTTTCAGCCTCCCCAGGGCAGTGATTATTGGCATGTACCACCACGCCCAGTCTCTGTGGCCCGCACAGTGGTGCCCACGTCTGAGGCCAGCTCAGCATGTCTTGGTGGGGATTGAACCCTGGTCTCTGGTCTTGCCTAAGCAGGTGCTTAGCCCACTGAGCTCTCTCATTGGCCTGAGGTGTAGTTTTTTTAATCATTCACTTATTCTCTATTATGGGATGTGGAAAGAGATGATCACTTTCATACAGTCTGCTGTCATTATTTATGTGTCTTAGACAAAATTATCTTAATGATCACATTTAATTTTGCTGTACTCTTAGTGATTAGAGAATTACGCATGAATTTGTATCCTGATACACACATTCTTCAATCCTTCATCACCCTGGTACAATAAGCCCAATTAAACCCATTACCACTCTCATTTTATTTTTTGTAATTTCCATCACTGAGTGTGACATTTGTGAGGCATTAAAATGTCAAGATGTAACTGCATAAACATTGCTCCTTCTTTTAAAGAGCCCCAGTGTTCTGAGAGGCAGTCCTGCTTTGTGATGGCATGTACTCCCTGATATTCTGATGAAAAACAGAGTATTTTGGTGGAGATACCATGTTGGGTCTCACAGAAGAAAACACAACTTAGTTATTGAATAGAAACAGAGAAAAATACATGTAAGGAAGATCAGGTATTCTAGATTTGCCATATGTTTTAGAATATTAGACTTACAATTGTTAAACAATCAGTAAACTATATAAAATTGTTTTCAAAGAAGCATTACATCTACACACTGGCGCTGAGGTGCTATGTGCTACAGAAATTCTGAAAAGGTTAAAGGTCACCAAGTGGTGACCTGCTACATGGTGGGCAGATTTCAGAGAATCGCACAGATTTCAAAGATGCAGTCCTTCTCTCATATTTTTCCTAGTATACATTTACAATCTATAATGTCCGCATTCCTTAGGTTTCCCAGCATCACACTTAGTCACAAACTCACTCACAAAAGTATATTAATCTACTGGTGAATATCACACCTCTGTGATTTATTGTTGCTGCATGTACATAAAACACCTTAAACCTTTCTTTCATTGCCTTTCCTCCCTTCTCTTTCTGCTCTTTCCACGTCTTTGTCTCCTTCCTATTGGATAAATGTATGTCTCCCTCATGTCTATCTTTTATTTTAAAGATGCTATTCTTCAAGTGCAACCTATTTCAAGTCCCTCTGTCCATCTAAATTAATTCTTATGTTTAATATGCTTTTTATAAGGAAAAATACTCTGTAAGGTGCTGTGAGAACTTCAGTAGCAAAGATCCAAAACTTGAGGAATTCTGGATGGGGGAAACACACCTGTAAACAGTGTAATGTAAGGCGCAATGCCAGGGTGGTAAGTAAGAAAAAAAAAGTGTTTGAGACACAGGACTGGAGCAGAGTAATTTTGAAGCTTCCTTTTGGAATTTCAGTGGGGCCAGAATAGAAAGCAATGCATGTGCCATCACTCATTTGCTCACTCACTCTCTCAAGGACCTCTCCATTGGCCTTAGTCATCTCTAATGCACCAGGAATGCAATTAGGTACCAAGAAAAGCGGGGAGACAGCAGCTTTCACAATATCTCTGTCAATTTATTGTTGCTAAGATGCAATTCTCACAGCTTAAGTGGAGGGACGACGTTTATTTTGCCTCACAGTCTACAGAGGTTTCAGTCCACAGCAGGCCAGCTCCAAGGCAGGGGAATGACAGGAAACACAGTAGAGGAAATCATCTCGTAGCATGGCAGTGGGGAACAGAAAGAGGGTGCAAGGAAGGAGGGAAGGAAACAGACCCTTCCAGGCCACACACCAAGAGACCCAATTTCTACAACAGGCTTCACTTCCCAGCATCACACTTAGTCACAAACTCACTCACAAAAGTATATTAATCTACTGGTGAATATCACACCTCTGAGGACACCTGTATATAAAGCATAACAGGGGAAGGGGTGTATTTAATTCAAGAAAAGCACAGCAGAGAAAGATTAATAGAAAGTGCACAAGTCAAGAAGGATCTGCCACAGAAAACACTTAACCTGAGACTTGCGCTATTGTAAAGAAGGAACATAAAAAGATAATTGAGAAAAGACAGAAAATCGATCAGCTCTATTCTGAACTGAATACAATAACAGGGGTATTTTATACAATAAGGCAGCAGAATAAAGAGTGAGTTAGGAGTAATAAATCTTTATGAATACATAGTATTGGGGTGAGTCGTAACCTAAACTCAGTTCGAGACAATATGGAGTTTTGAAGAAAATGCTGCTGCATGAGGTAGCTCTGGAGATGAATTCTACTTTTGCCAATCATGTTATATCAAGTAAGTTATCAGGTCTTCATTTGTAAATAGCAAATTTAAGAAATAACTAGGGCCCGCCAAATAGCTCAGTTGTTTTGAAGAGACTTTTTTCCTTACCTCTTCACTAACGGCAATGTTGTCTTCAAGGTCTGAAAGTCTATCTTCATTTTCCTCCTCCTCCTCCTCCTCCTCCTCCTCCTTTTTCTTCTTGCTTGACAGTCACTTATGCTGCTGATTTATATCCCCAGGCAACTTTTATTTATCTTTATTTATTATTTATTTATTTACTTGTGGCACCAGGGATCAAATTCAGGACCTTGCACTTGATAACATATTACCACTGAGCTATCTCCCTGGCCCATTTTCAACATTTAATGGAATTTTTAATTTCCTGTAAATTTCTTTGAAGCTGTTTCATGATTTCTATTTGTTTCCTATATCATTCATTGAAGGTTTTCATCATTTTTCTATTACCCTCTATCGTTTTTATTAATGTGTTCTTTAGAAACAGTTAGTGATTCTTTAATTATAGTTGACATTTCTTACCTGGGAGATTATTTCTGATCTGATTTCTGTATACTCTTGTGCAGCTGTTTCTTTGCTTCAGTTGCTATTATTACAGAGATTTCAGGCCTCTAACATTTTCTATGTTTTTTAATGTTTCCTGGGTTTGTTCTGGGTGGGCTCAGGACCTGAAATTGAATTTTACTCCTTCTTTTTGTCATTTTCTATTTCAGGAGCAACCTTTCTTTTGATTTCTGTGATTTTTTTGTGAAATTTGCTAGTAGAAAGCTGCAGCATTGCATTCAAAACCTCTCTGTGAAGGGTCTGTCTTTAGCCATCTCTCCTGTGTCATAAAGTCTCACTATGCAGCTCAGATTTGTAGCACTCCTCCTGTTTTCAGTCTCCCCAGAGCTGAGATCACAGGCATGTGTCACCTTGCCTGGTCTCAGTGGCCACCTCAGTGAGTGGCGGTTGGCGTGCCCTGTGGCGTAGAGGATGGAGTCCTAGTCCTGGACTTCCCAATATTGTTACCCAAAGGAGAATGTGTGGTTAAGGCAGATGTGGTACCCTAGTTACAGTAGTACAATTGGCAAAACTAGTAACAGCTAGTGAATTTTTTTTATTCATTTATTTATTTATTTATTTATTTTGGTGGAATTGGGGATTGAACTCAGGTCCTTGTGCTTGCCAGGCAACTGAGACAACTCCCCAGCTCAGCTAGTGAAATTTAGAAACTGAAAAATTTTTGAACAAATGATTTTGTAATTGAGACCATAGGAGCAAATATTGTAGTTATATCATAAATCAGACCATGAATTGGGAATCTGTATTTAAATGATTTCCCGTGAGTTCTGTCTGGACACCTCCCTTCACGTACCTGGAGTCTTCCAGGTAAAGCACCTCACCCAAGTGACCTCTGTGCCACAGAGACCCTGCATGCAGGTCTGGGCCTCAGGCTGGGCCCTGCTGGGCCTAGCAGTGATCCTCAGCTCACTGAGTCTAGTTCTACCAAACTCGAACTCAACCGGGCCTGGCTGCTGGGCTCAGCTCTTTTCAGCTCCTCCTCACCAAAGTGGACCAGCTGAGCCTGACTTCCATAATTTTATCAAAAAAATTTTAACTTGGTTTACCCCTGCTGTATTTCCTAACTTTCCTCCTTTCTCTCTCTTTGTTATTTAAATCTCAAATTCTCACTTCCATTTAATTGTGTCATAACTTTCAATTTTTATTTCTTCTTTTGAGTTCTTGCACTGGGGAGACAGTATGATATACAACTATTTTCTCTCAGTTCATTGAGAATAAAAGTTGGTACTAATATAGTCAACAACTTCTGTGGGTAATCCACTACTATTGTGGACTGCTGGACTGCGCTGGAGTGTTTTTCGAATTCAAGCACCTATAATATTTGAATGCCAATAGAATACCCATCTCTGACAGTATTAAACAAAAAAAAAGGTGAAACAAAGGAAGGACCATTTTGTATTTGTTGATGCAGAATAATTAGGATAGGTATGCAGCTACTTTCACTTAATTCTGTGAGAAGAAATATTTGCACTGCTAGTGCAAATCTTGGTTAAGATATCCTCTCTGCTTTTTGTACTATGGATAACCACTAGGAAGATAACAATGAAAAAGGTCTTAATTTTATTTTTTTCTTTCTTTTTTTCTTTCTTTTTTATTTTATTGAAGTACAAATATCAATCAGACAGTTTTAAGGCACCTTAATAAGACAGATTCGATAAATTAATACATTGCAAACTGTTTTCATACTGTTTTGGTATCGTACAAGGTGCATACATGATATTATACTTACAGACATTATTATAGCAGATGTCTCTTATCAGTAAATTAAGAGTGCAGCTGTTTACTTATTTTTTATACCTGAATTATATCAAAAATTCAATAATTATTTTCCTAGTGTATGACCGTAGTACTAGAAGC
>PVKA01017362.1:33439-46112 GCA_004027165.1 Ctenomys sociabilis | reverse complement strand
AGAAAGAAAGAAAGAAAGAAAGAAAGAAAGAAAGAAAGAAAGAAAGAAAGAAAGAAAGAAAGAAAAAAGAAAACAAATAGGTGGGCCAGAATCACTGTGGACTATTTGGAGAAATTTCTAGGAAAAACTAGGAAATGCCATTTGATCTTGCTTATAGATAAGCTTGATCCACAAACAAAAGGAGTTTCATGGACCTATGTGCATGGCGGTTTCAGTGCCTCTATTGACAAAACACAGTGATGACCCACAAAAGGAAGAGAAGCCAGCTCTTCACAGCCACCCCAGGGCTTCCCTCCCAACTGTTTTCCATTATTGTCTAAAACCTACAATCAGCACCTCAAGATGTCTGTGCTGCCTCCTTCTCTTAATTGCCTACCCCACACAAGCTAGCAGTTAATTACACATTATCTTATTCCTTAATTGCCATCTTTTTGCTTTCCCAACAAAACACTAAGCTCTCTGAGAGCTATGTCAAACCCAGCGCCTGTTTGGTAGCTCCTGGCTTACCTGAACACAAGAACAGATCTCCTACAAATAGTTTGTTTTGCCTGGTGGCTTCTCAAATGCCACAAACCTTTGAGATGCTCTGAGAAGGGCCAAGTGACCTTTTGTTTAGCTAAGAAATTAAGCTCTTGGGGCTGGACAGATGGCTCAGTGGAATAAACACTTTCCTGGCAAGCACAAGGGCCTGGGTTCAATCCCTGGCTCAAAAACAAACAAACAAAAAAATTAAATTCTTGGCCTTGAATGATGACAGTGTAAGTCAGCCAATTATTCACTGAGAAAAATTATTTTTGCTCTTTCCTGTCTTAAAACTGGATGGTGGGCTAGGGAGATACTGACCACCAAAACCGCACTCCTGCAATCCCAGTGCTGGGGGGCTGAGACAGGAGGAACTCCGTGAATCCAAGCTGTATACCAAGACGCTGTACCAAATAAATTAAATAGTATTTTAAAATTTTAAAAATATAACTGAATGGTTTTGCTCCCATATTTGTTGGTGTTTTTCATCAAACTAAGTGATTTTTTGATCGGGCATGACAGCTGATTTCCTAGCCAATGGATTTCAAGGAAAAAAAAAAAACCTGATATTTCATGATTCATCAGTCATATTGATACAAGGAAGTAAATATCCCAACCTGATCTGCATAAGTTCGTGTTCTCTAAAACCGAAGAATGAATTAAGCGGAACAAAACGAAGGTTGAGGATAAAATTTTTGGAAAGAAAAGCTTCTGTAGGAGAGGGACAGAAGGGGGACCCAAGTGGGTTGCCCAGGAAGCTGACTCTTTTAGGGACTTTTATAGGGCAAAACCATGCGGGACTAAGGTAGAGAAGGGGTCTCGTTTAGGTGGATGTGGGGTCGGACAAAATTATGGTCAACCAATGGGATTACAAGTACCATTGCTCAGGTAAAGTTGCTTAGGCTCAGGACCAAATGGGGAAGCGAGTCACAGAGTAACTGGGCGTGGATACTGGAAAGGGTCTCTTCCCCTTGGGGGTTGCATTCTGGGACAGGGTCTCTTCCCCTCAGGGGTTGGGCTAATGACTCACTTGGATCTTTCCAGGTGATGGATACCTATTTGGAATATCAATCCCAGGTGCTACTCTTTCAGCACGTGGTTCTGGTGGCAGGTTTCGCATGGGGCATGCCCACATCATTGTGCTTTCCAGGAAGGTGATTTAGACCACCATGGCCCCAACCCTTTAGTAATTCTTTCGTTATACATTTGAAGTGTCTTAAAATAGCCTCTGCTTTAGTTTCGTCATTGCATGATTCTCTAATCATTTCAGAGCATTGATAGCATCTTAGACAGTTTTCAAAATTTATTTATACTTTTTTCCCTCTATATTTAGGACAGAGTCTGCAGGATCTCAGTAAGTAGATCAGACTCATAGTGATTCTCTTGTTTTCAGCCTCCCCAGTCTGGGATTGCAGGCACGCACCTCCTTGCCGAGTCCCAATCGCTGTCTAGACTGCCCTGGGGGCAGGGCCTGCCAGCCTGGAACAGAACCGTGGTCACTTTCAGCACGTGTTTGGCCTTTAGGTCTGGTTCACAGCAGGAGCCTCCTTCCTCCAATACTTGTCTTTGTCCTCTGTGTTACCTCCTTCAAGAGCCTGGCCCTGTCTGTCTGTACTATTTTTTTCTAACTCAGCTTCCTACAACACATGCTAATTGTCCCAAATAATAGGGATGTAATGCTTCATACTTGTGCATCATTCAATTTGAGCATCACAGCACTCTTCATCCACGCTTCACAATCCTCTTCTCGTTCTTTAATATTTCCATCCCACTTTAAGGGTGTTTGCCCCTAAACTCTGTATATGAAGGCAAAAGGTGACACTCATCTTTCTGGGTCTGGCTGATTTTGCTTATTGCAGTGAGTTCCAGCTCCCCCCTATGCTCCTAGTAATAAAATAATTGTGTTTGTTTTTACAGATAAATATTCCACTGGTTATTTTGTCTCCTGAACCCTGGTCGGTGGATAAAGACATTTACTGACACTGACCTGTCTTCAACACAAACCTTTAATAGTTTCTTGCTGCTTGCTGGGAATGTAATTAGCCAGCCAGCAAGCCAGCCAGCCAAACAGAAAGACAGACAGGCAGGCAGGCAGGCAGACAGACAGACACACAGACACACAGAGAAGAAAAGAGAAATAGCTCAACCAAATAGCTCAGCAGATTAAAGTACCTACAAACAGGTACAGGGGTCGGGGTTCAATCCCTGGGCCTCTGGTGCTGGCCCTGGCCCCGGGGCATGCTGAGATGGGATTAAGACTGGGCGTGGTGGTGCAATTCCATTTCCTGGGAGACTGTATACAGGTGGATCACTCCGAGTCAGATCTAGTAGAGACCCTGAACACCCTATAGACCCTTCCCTAAATTAAAAACAAAAACAAAAAAGAGAGAGACATGTAGAGAGAAAGGTTAAGACGAGTGCCTTTGGCTTCATTTATTCCTTTAGGACTCTGTCCGTACACGCTTGAGACTTTGCCAGCCAGTTTAGGAAGACGATGACATAAAAGTGTGCAATCATTAAGTGCATGACTACGAATTTCCAGTAATCTAATAAATTATGACTTCTTTGGGCAATTCTGGGAATCACCAAAGCATTCACATAGAGCTACCCTCCCACATTTCTATCTTTTCCCCTTTTCATGTTGACCTAAGATTTTACTAATTCACTAAGTTGCCAAGGATGGATTTCAACTTGCAGTTCTTCAGCCTGGGAATGTAATTAGCCAGCCAGCAAGTTTTCTGAGTTTTCTAGAGTACTGGGAGCCAGGGAGATGGCTCAGTGAAATAAGCGCTTCCCTGGCAAGCACAAGGTCTTAGTTCAATACCCGGTTTCTAGAGTACTGGGACTGTAGGCACATACTACTGTGTCTGGCTTCTGATAACTAAAATGAGAATTTCTCCTAAACAGCTAACACTCTATTTTGCTACTTCAAAGCCCTCAATTTTTCTGACCCGTCTGTTTGCATCTCACCTTGCTTGTAACTACACTATAAAAGAGAACCCTATATAATTAGAGGAACACATTCACAAACTCCAAGCAATCTATTTAACCCTGTGCATTCACCCATATCTTATCTGTACTTGTACATCACTGTGGGATTACATGGGTTCCACCTATGGCTAGACAACTGCACACCAATTCCAATCAGCTTCCTCAACCTTAAAACAAAACACTAGGGACCAGGGAAATGGCTCAGAATACGTGCCTGCCTGACAAGGGCAAGGGCCTGAGTTCAATCCTTGAGTTTTCTGCCAAAAGCAAAACAAAGAAATCTGTGTTGATACTTCATCATTACTGATTCCTCTCCTTTATTATATTATTATTCAATGTCTTTCTGTGTGTCAGTTAAGCTTGATAGAATAAACTTCATTAGTGTAAGAATTGGATTTTTGCAGTCATTAAAGGAAACTTCTGGGTACATCTGGGTGACCCCTGGAAAAGTGACTTAGGACATCGTACTGGACCTCAGACTTTCTCTCCGGCACTGTTCCAGTGTTTGTCTCTCCTGTTGTCATGCATTAAGCCACTTTGGTTGCCTGTGCCCTTCCTCCACCCGGGTCTAACCTCAGAAGCAACTGACCATGGACTGAATACTTGGAGGTCATGAGCCAAATTCAACCTCAACTCCTGTGAGTTGTGAGTATCGGTTATTATTCCCAACAGTGGGAAAACTGAGCTGTTCTCTTGGTTCCAAAGAACTTCACTGTGTCATTGTGCTGGCTGACAGACAAAGCTACTTGACTTGCTTTGCTGGGTAGGAGATGAACAGAAGGAACACTACAACTTAGTGTTATGCTCCAAACAAAAAATAAGATCTTATCAGATTTAAATTCCCCTTTGTTAAAATGAATGAAAAAGAAAAGAAAGAAGGAAGGAACGGGGAAAGGAAGAAAAGGATAAAGACAAAAATAGAAAGAAAAGAGAGAGGGAAAGGAGGTGGGGGGAGGGAAGGAAGGAAAAAGGAGAAAGGGAGGAAGGGATGTGGCGACGGAGGAAATAATCAAAGAGAAGGAGAAATTCATAATCTCTTTCAGCCTGGGTCCAGTAAAACAGAGAATATACCCAGATGACTTTAGTAATCAGGCAGAATGAGGAAATAAAAGAGCTAAGTACATATGTTGCGAACAATAGAGATTTTTGCTAACCTGCGTAACAATCTGTACTGACTGATAAACAGTGTCCTGTGCTACTATGACAGGGTATGGATGTGCTATTACATTTTCTGTCTTTTTGCTGCTGTTGCTGATGTCACTGCTGCTGCTGCTGTAGGGATTAACCTCAGGAACTTTGCCCTGAATTGTAACTCCTGTCCTTTAATATTCACTTAGAGACATGGTTTTGCAGCATCTCTTTTTACACTCGAAATGTTCCTTCCTCAGCCTCTGGGGGGACTACAGAAAAGAGTTTAGAAACAGCAGAGTGACTTTCTCCTGGGTTTATATACCCTTGCATGTCATCCCAAAGCATTGCTACTTTGTGGGGGAAATAAAATCTTAGAGGTATTTACACATACGGTCCCTTATTCCATTTCTCTCGTTCAGTAAAGCTCACTACTTCTCCACTAAAAATTGCAACTCATGCAAAAAGTTTCCAAATTACCTCTCTCTTTCTCTGTCTCTCTCTGTCTGTCTCACTCTCTGTCTTTCTGTCTCTGTCTCTCTTTGTCCCGCTGTCTCTGTCTCTCTGTCTCTGTCTTTATCCCTCTGGGTCTCTCTCTCTCTGTCTCTCTCTGTCTGTTTCAGTCTCTATCTCTGCATCTCTTTCCCTGTCTTTCTGTCTTTCTCTTTCTGTCTCTGTCTCTATTTCTTCATCTGTCTCTCTCTCTGTCTTTCTGTCTCTCTCTCTTACACACACACACACACACACACACACACACACACACACACACACGCTAAGATTCAAACTCAGGATCTTGTGCTTGCCAGGCAAACACTGTACTGCAGAGCTACATCCCCATCCTCATTTCTACTTCCCTACCAATTACCCACAGCTTCTCTGATGTGCAGTTTGCACAGCATGGGCAGGTATCAGCCCCACCCTTAGGTGGTCAGTCTTCTATAACTAGAAGATGCTGTTGACAAGCGCATCCAGCTTTCCATTTTTCCAAACAACCAAGCCAGCTCAGCTACCAGGATGCCTGTTGGCCAAATCTTCCCCCGTTGAAATGCAATCATTGATATCCATCTCTCCGTAGATAGTTCTCCATTCACTGACCACCAAATTAAAAAAATAAAATAAAACTTTCAGCTCCATTACTTTTCTCCAGCCCTTCCTCAGATTTCACTCGGGAGCAATCCATTTGTTTCAGAGGCTTGGACCAAAGTTCTTCACCCTAAACCCTAATTCAAAATCAGTAGCAAATCATACTTAGAAATAAGTTGAAAGAAAAAGAAAGAAAGAAAGAAAGAAAGAAAGAAAGAAAGAAAGAAAGAAAGAAAGAAAGAAAGAAGGAAGGAAGGAAGGAAGGAAGGAAAGAAAGAAAGAAAGAAAGAAAGAAAGAAAGAAAGAAAGAAAGAAAGAAAGAAAGAAAGAAAGAAAGAAAGAAAACCACTGCTTCCACGGAGCATCAACCATCCTAATTTCTCAAGAGCACCTTCCCATCAGCTCTCTTCCGACCAATCTGCCTTCATCCGAGTAAATTTTATTCCACAAATCTCTTGGAGGGATCCTCCTTTGTATAAACCTTTGGTGCTATGGTGTGTCTCATGCAGTGGCCTTCTAGAGTTTATGACTAATTCATGATCCAATGGTGAGATTATGGGTGTGAGTGCGAGACCCTTCCTGGGGCCCGTGGCCTGCCAACAATGTGAGGGATGGAGACAGCCTTGTTATCAGCTGCTCCCCCCTTTCTCCTCTTGCTGCTTGTGTTTTTGTGGTCACACTATAAACTGTTGACCTCTGCCATGCACCACTTTGCCTTGGATCAGCCGAGTGAACACTGAAACCTCCACAAACTATGTGAAGCTTTTCTTCTTTAAACTGCACATTGGATATTTTCTCTCAGCAATGAGATAAAAGTCACCAACAGAAGTTATCGTCCTCCTCTGATGAAGCTCTTTCTGTTGTTTTCCTTGCTTCTTGGAATAAAATTCTAGGTGCCTATTTTTCTCACAATGCAGACATCCTTGACGTTAATACTGCTCTTGAGCACACGGCTCTGCTTTGCTTTCCCAAAACACAGCAAGAGTGGTCCTGGGTCAGGGCCTTTGAGCTCTCCTTTGCCTCCACCCATTATACCCTACCCATCCGTCTTCAGATCTTCTTTTCCTCCAGGTTTTCAAATCTTTACTCACGCCCTGCATGTGCTGCGACAGCTGGGATGAAATCTCTGTTAAACACTTGTGAATTCTCCAAAAATTCTGAGAATGCTTAACTTTGCTAATGTCTCCCAGACAGCGAACCTTATACGACATCATATAACTTACTGGCGTCTTCATTTTATTTTCAGTCACTCATAGAATACTACAAATTATCCAGGGAGGAAATTTTACTCTATATGGTCCACTGACAGATCCTCAAAGCTTAGAATAGCATCAGACACTTGGTCCATGCTCAAATATTATTCGAAAGACTAAGGTTTATAGTAGTAAGCGTAAAGCACTATAACTTGTGACACTTTTACAACTACTTTGAGAAATACATAAATAAGCTTAACTATCGCATAGTACCTCTTATATGAGAAATCTAAACCTTAATTAATGAGTAAAATAAATGATGGATCACAGAGGGGCTGGGGAAAGAGACTGTCAGTCGAATCACATGACGGGAAGGACCAGGGACCTGGGGACAACCTTCAGGAACGCAGCTGTGCTGGCCTTAGAATCCTGGATGTACTGCACTGGCCACTGAAACCAGGTGTAGTGGCACATGCCTGTAATCCTAGGGCTGGGCAGGCTGAAAGACAAGGGTCCCTCTGAGTGCAAGCTGCATAATGAGACCCTGTACCAAGAAAAATGAATAATGGCAAAAAAAAAAAAAAGATGAATTACAGTAACAGAGAAAAGAGACTGCGTGTTCTGTTTAACCCCATCTTAGTGGTCCCTTAAACTTTAGGTTCATTCACCCCTCAGCTCCTTCCCACCTAGTTAACCCTAAAACGCACAACATAGAATAAGTCACTAATCTAATGACCAAAGTCTTAGAACAAATTGTAGGTAAGTTAAAATTTGACTGCACTAACAAACAATTCAGAAATGTAAACTTTGAGGCCAGGGAGATGGCTCAGTGGAATAAGCACTTCCCTGGCAAGCACAGGGGCCTGAGTTCAATCCCTGGTTCCACCAAAAATAAAAAAATAAAAAAAAAGAAATAATGAAATGTAAACCTTGTAATCTTTTTTCAAACTTCCAAAATGAGATGTTGTGGTTACCCTGGCAACTTGTGAACAGGTAAAATCCCACCACAAAACGTTCTAGTTGGGGGATGAGATAGCTCTGTGGACTAAGTGCCTGTTTAGGCAAGCAGAAGGACCCGGGTTCCGTCCATGGTACGGAGTGCCGTGCCAACCCAGGGGCCTGCTGAGCCAGTAACCGAGGCTGGGCACGGTGGCACACATCTATAATCCCTTAAAAAAAGAAAATAGCCATCCACAGCCCCTGATTTTTGCCCCAAGATGTCCTGCTGTTGTCAGTAAACACCTCCTTGGTACCCCTTCTTGGTCTCTTGTGAGTGATTATCTTGCTGAAATTGCCTGCAGTAACAGGAAGGAGTCAGATTTTGCCAAGTAGGACAGGCACCAAGAAATGAAGGAGAGGGCAGGGAGGTTGAGAAAGGGACTTAAAATTTATTATGTAAGTATGCGACAGCTGCACACAAGGAATATAAACATCAGGTACTGAAAACATGGAATAAAAAAAATAAAAATAATTTTAAAAGAAATACCTACGCTTGTGTTGGTATGCAAACCATTCATAGTAAACATTTTTCACAAACTTCAATCCATGAATGCTTAGGAGAAGTTGGATTTTCAGGATAGTCGAGGCAGTATTGTTTAAAGGCAAAGTAAGAAATTGTAAGAAGTGGGGTGTATCAGTTTAATGAGTTTAACAATAACCCACAACCATCGGACCAACTAAAAATCTGGTGTATCAAATACAAAATAGTTTGTAGAGATGTCCTTTAGACAACTCAGCTGCTTCTGACCCTATTTTGTTTCGGCCCATTGTCATGTTGTTTTTCCCCAGGAGAGCAAGTACTAGGCCTTTCTAAAAAAACGTATTTTCCTAACTTTGGCTTCGTTTAGACACAGTCCAGGAATTGGCACTACTCTTGCGCAGGCCCCTGACCATCTGATGAGCTGCAGGAACTTGCACGGGGTCTAGGAACTGCTTCCCTGAACTCTGACCCTTGCTGTTCTCTGTGCTAAAGGTTGGTGAGCACATAGCTCCCAAAGAAAAAAGCACTTTGAAGACTGATCACGAAGCAGATCAATGTGTGTCCCAGAAGGACAAATGTCTCTGAAAATACCGCACATTCCAGAAAGAATTTTAGGGCACTTTCGGTCTCCATTTTCTGCAAAGAAATTGAATTGCAATCATTTCTCCTTTAAGTTAGGAGGAGAGGGCAGGGGGAAATGAGGATAGGCGCATGGTGGGGGAAGATTTAGCTGAGTTCTGTTTATTTGTGTATTTACGGAGACATACACAGGAGTCCGAATGATCAAGGAGCCCCAGGAGGAATAGAGGGGTGGCCCTCAGGAAAAAGAAGAAGAACGTAGAAGCAATGCAAAACTGGAAGCACAGTAGGACCTACAGAGCATCAAATGGATTCGAGTAGGACAAGAAATCACAAGTGTTTCCTATTTAGAACTAGCATCCAGTCTTTATGGCATCTTAGAGACTGTAGAAAAGACCAAAGTTGGAAAAATGTGTCTGAGCCTCATGGGATCACCAGCAATGTAGTGTTTCCCTGTGAGACTGTGGTTAAGGGCTTGAGCCCAGCTTTCAACCTGAGCTAGATTCTCATGCTTTTTTCAACAGGGTTTTGTTTGTTCATTTTCAAAATTTTGACACAGAGGTAAGCTCAGAGGATTAAGCAACTGTCTGGCAAGCGCAGGGATCACCGTTCTATCCCCACTACAGCATACTGTGCTGTTCCCGGACACACCATACCAGGCACAGAAACTGGGTGGTGGAGGGTGCACGTGTGTAATCCCAGAGCTAGGGAGGCTGAGACAAGAGGTTCACTATGAGTCTGAGTTGCTCAGTAAAACGCTGTACTAAATTGCTAACTAACTAACTAACAAATAAATGGAATAAAGTAAAATAAATTTTGGCACAGAGACTCCTTAAGTCCCTAAGTGACACTGGCTGTGCCCAAACTTGAGACTTTCCTGCCTCTGTCTCCCAGAGTGTTGGGACTATACCGCGCCTGCCTGAATAGATCAGAAGGTTTGATCCATTCATCTGCCCATGGACTTTATACTGCTTCCAAAGTTTAGCCATTACCTTGTTATTTTTAAGAGGATAGTAGTTCGTTAATACTCTTGAAAATATCATATTTTATAACCCGAGATTTAGTGGAGGAGGTTAAAGAGTTTCAAGTAACTAAGGTGTTTGAAAGTCCCTACTGGCCAACTAATTTCATATGAAGGAACCGCCGGCCCATTCAGGGAAAGTGGGCTCTTTAATGCTGATTTCTAAGTATTGATTTTCTCAAAAGATTGCTTATTTGCAGCAATCTGACAGAATTGTGCTTTTTGTTTTATTTATTATTATTTTTTTAAGATTGCACTTTTTAGATATCCCCCACCCAAACCATCAGTGAGAGGCAATAGCCCACTCATTGGTTGATAAAATTTTCCTTGGCTTACGAGTTTTTTGAAAGACGTTTTAAAACTTAATGCTGTGCACTTAAATGTGTAAAGAAAAGCTCAAAACTTCTGAGTATTCAATTGTTTATCACTTAAGACATAAAATGTAGGAATACAGTCATCTTCCAGTTGTCCTGAGAGTATATTTTAAGATGGTTAATTAAGTACGATGCTCCTAAAATAGTAGCTAAACATGGAAGCAGTCTATCAAAGCATTGGCAGATGAAATGGCCAGTGAGGTATTGTATTAAACACAATGGTGTTCCACTCCTCTATGAGAAAAAAATAAATTTGTATCCTTTGTAAGAGAATGGATGTACCTGAGACTATTTTGAAAAAAGAAATTAGACCCCCAATCTGAAATGTCACATGGTTTCTGATGGGTAAGACACCTGAGATAAAAATCAAGATAATAGCAATTAGGGACATTTATCTGTCTCAAAGTTGAACCAGCCCAAGCGACATGAAACTCAAGGAAGAAGTGGTGGGAAAAGGGATAAAAATGAACAAACTGCACTATGTATGTGAACAACGTCACATAAAGGTTGGAACAGCGGGGCTGGCCAGCTAGCTCAACGGATTAAAGCACCTGCCAGCAGGCTCGGGGGTCGGGGGTTGGGTACCCAGGCCTGCCCTGCCCCCAGGACACGCTGAGATGGCAATTGAGACCACCAGGCATGGTGGGGCACACCTGTAATCCCGGCACGTGGGAGGCTGTAAGCAGGTGGATAGTTACAAGTCTGATGTAGCAGAGAGACCTTGAACACCCAATAGACCCTTCCAAAAAAAAAAAAAAAAAAAAACGATTAAAACAGCTATGTATTGTGTACATGCACTGAAAACAAAACCAAACAATACAAAGAGAGAAAAGGGAAGGAAAGAGGAACAAAAAGTGACTTAACACATACAAAGTACAGGGAACAACTTCACAGAAGGGACCTAAAGATGCCACGCTACAATTCCATAGTGATAAAGCAATACTACAGGAAGATTGTACCACCCACCCCAGGCTGACTATGAGATCACTATTGTCTAAGCTTGGACTCCTGAATGCTGGGATTTTAGAAATGCCCTGCCACACGCAGTGTATAAAGGTATATTAAAATCAAGGAAAGCAATACTTGCATACATTACCATTGCTATAATATTGCAGGAATCCAGTGGTTTCTAGCCAATGTTTGTATTTTGATTGACATTTCATGCCATGCCATGCTCAGTGGGAAAGTTTAGCCTTGTCTCCCTAAGAGCCACAAATACATACATCGCTGTCATCTCAGGAATTATAGGAGTCATGGGGATTATAGGAGTCTATCATTATGATACAGGTTGGAACCATTTCCTCAAAGCTCCTGTGTTCAGAGGTGGGGCTTCAGGAAGATGACGCAAACCACAGCTGAGGAGACTGAAGTCTAGATGAGAGAGCTATTGCAGAGCTGTCCTTAAGAGGTGGGGGCTGCCTAGAAGAGGCAGGCTGCGAGAGGCGTGACCCAGGAGGGTTCTCCCCCATTGGCCACGCTTCCATTCCTTCTGCTTCTGCACACCTTGATGGAAACAGCTTTCCCACTTCCCACGTCTACTTATTCTTCCCTTTCCTCCATGGTCTCTGGGAGTCTTTGGACCCCACGTTTTCATTTCCACAGCAGTGCTCCCTTTTCACAAGCTCTTCGTCTTCTGTTCTTTGCAAAGTGCTTTGCAATTTGGGAAACTTGCAGTGTTGCTTCCAAGTTATTTTTCCATGGTAGCGTTTCCATTCACCTTCTAAATAGGGATCAGGAAGAAAAACACTGTACGTACAAAGGCATAGAGTTGACATATGGCATACTTTGTTCTTAGAAAACACGTAGTGGGTTGCTCGTCGCAGGCTTTCCTCGCTGCCATGCCGGGCGATGGTTAATGCCTCAGCATTGATTGCTCCTGAGTAATGCTCAAACTTCCTCTTTGCCTGGGGGGAATTTCACATCCATTCCTCCAGCTATGATACTCATGTATCCTTCTATCTGTGCTCTCCTTGCCGTGTTCTTCTTTTGATTACTTCTTCACCTTATTTTGCTTTTGCTCCACCACCACCTTTTTTTAAAAATGCATTTGGTACAGGTTCTTGCTGCACCACTCATATTCATGGTGAGCCTCCTGCTTTTAGCTTCCTAAGTGCTGAGGTTAGATGCGTGCACCACCAGACCCAGTCTCACTGGCTGGCTGGGGTGGGGCCGGAGCAGCAGGTGGTGTCAGGGCTTGAATCCCAGGGCCTGCACTTGCCTAAGCAGGTGCTTTGTGTATTGAGCTCCCGTGCCAGCCGTATTTCACTGTCACTTTTATATGGTGTCACAATCTTGACACCAG